>MU678078.1:56043-73175 GCA_026770625.1 Nicotiana glauca
CCCCCAGGGGAGTACTAACATTTAACGCTATGAAGATTTACCTATAAATATTTTATCTCTTCATCTTCAGCATCTTTTCACATCTTCACTTACTCTTACTTGCCTTACGGTAACCCTTTTGTACTTGGGATAATTGAATTTCTTACGTACGAGGGTGACACCTGGTGTAATTGGCACACTTAGTCCTTAAGCTTAACTCTACTCAGAGTGCTTGATTTAGGGAAGCGTCTTCCTGAATGACCTTTAAAGGCTATTCTTATGTTGTCCATTCTATTATTGCCAGAATGCGATTTCTAAGATTCTCACGATGCCGACTATTATCGAACCCTCTGATGAGGATTTGACTTTATAGTTTATACTCTTTTATTGTCTCAAGTCATGTCTCCTTTTGTACTTACTTCACTGAATATAGACTCTGCCATCCTGTCATATTTTGATTTACATTTATCACTCATTTATCACATCTTACTCATAATGCTTCATTTACTCTCTTCTTATTCTCTTGCTAATATTTTTGTCTCTTACCTTCTTCTGAAAACTTCAACAAAATATTCTTTCGCTTTTAGCTCCCCTTGAACCATCTCAATGGCTCTTCGGATTGACTAACATTCTCTCTTTACTAGGGACGGGAGTCATACTAAGGTAAATATTCATCCCTTCTAGGATTCCAGTGCCTATCTTCTAAATATTCGCAACATTCTAGTATTCATATCTAACTGTACTATTCTAGAATGCACCATTTGGGTGTCTTACAAGGAGAACTATTATCATGTTTGCAATATCCATCGGAAATGTCAGCTAACGCTAACAATCCATCAACCATTTTGGTTACTCTAACCCCAATTGGATCCTGATATTCCATCCTTCTTTTAAACTATACCCCCTCTATTCCAGTTTATGTGAACATATTTCCTTTTTAGTCTGTTACAAAAAGAATAACCCCTTTCTAAATTTGGAAATAATTTAGCTTAAACTTCCAATCTACCCTGAATGGGAAGCTTTTATAACTACACAAATATTCTGAATCCCTTTTTGACTTATTTAGGGCCACAAATTCCAAAAGTCTTTATTTTTTCTTAAACTCTGTGCTCAGTCAAACATGATCATATAAATTGGAACGAAGGGAGTATATGTTAGCTCTCATAGGCCATAACTGAGATTGGTGTTGTCAAGTGTATATAATTTTATTACTGTTGCAAGTAACTCAGAATGCTTATATTTCTCGGCCTGAATTGTAAAAATACTAATAATCTTCACTAACTGGATACCTTGTACCTTCTTCACCTTGCTTCTTTTACTTGTTGAAACTTGCATCGACCTTCTGATTCTCTTAATTCTTTTTACATACGGATGTATAGATATACTTCCCTTAGGGCTCTTTATCAAGAAGCTTACTCATCTTAGTATACGCATGATCTGCTGAATGCCTCATATATATTCATCATAAGCATGATACAAAATTGATTTCCTTTGACTCAACTCTTTTATAACCTCATTCAATCTCTTACCAACCGTCTTTCCGGATGTAGGTATCATTGTGTTATAAATAAAATAAAATTTAGGAGTTTGAATTCTTACAACTGAGCTCTATCACATGATCTAGAGTAAGAAAAATGAGTGACAGTCCTAAATGCCCTGTAACCTCCTACTTACAAGTGTGGTACACAACACACTCATAAACAAAACTCTACTAGAAACAACTTGTAGACTCCCTAGGAAAGAATCTGGCTCTGCGACTAACTTTGTCACATACCAAACCATAAGGCCGCGGCGGGCACCCGGTGCCTTACTCAACCGAATGCCAACGCAACGTATCATTCTTATCATACTATCATGGGTAAATGATCCAGTAAGAAAATCATGATATAACCATAATAAAACATAAGAACATACTCGACATAGGATGACCCAACATGATATACAAACTTATACATGTGACATACGAGCATATAAGGCCGACATGATCTTTTGTAAACTCAACGCATAGGCTGACAAGGCCATATAAGTATTCATATACATGACATCTATCTACAAGCCTCAAAGAGTAAATAAACGTTATAAATGTCGGGACAGGGCCCCGCCATACCAATCATTCTATGTTCAAAGCATACTGATCAAATAGGCCACTCCGGAGCAAGTGGAGTGTGCCAACATCTTCTGCTGAGATGATATCCTACTAGGAAGACTATCAACCTGTCTACCGGAACATGCGGGCATGAACATAGTGTTCCCAGGAAAAAAGGATGTCGTTACGAATAAAGTACCGAGTATGTAAGGCAGGAAAGCATAAATAAGAACAATAATGTAAAGAGAGATAGAGAAGACACAACCTGTAACATTTGAATACCTCTGAGGGGGACTGACATGCAATGCATGATACACATATATAAATATTCTTTTAAAAACATATGCCTTTGTGGGCATCATCATTATTATATCATACCTGGCCTCGAAGAGGACTCAGTAAAAACGTACCTGACCATCATAAGGCTCGATAGAATCATACTCGACTACATGGAGATTTGTAAACCCAACTGATCAGTGATTGCATAATAGGTGTCGTACCCAGCCAAAAATAGGGCGGCTCAAATACATATATATAATGCATGTTGGACTAATGGAATCTCAATTTAAACCTTTCGAGTGATGTAAAGTCGTTGCACCTTAGATTAACATAATGGACATCCATACCATTAGTATGAACCTCAATAGAATTCAAGGATCATACATACTTGCTTAGAATAATTTACAAGTAAAGAATAACATGAACAACTTTAGTTGCTAGGAGTATATCCATTATAAAATAGCATATTGTTTATGTTTATTTCACATTAGATCATGCCAAAAGAAAGAAGGAAGTACCTTAACATACCTTTGCAATCTTCTCTCCAATCATCAACCAAGCTCAATATGATCTTCTTGTGTTTACAATGAGTAAACTGACTTTGTCGTCATCATATAAACGTTGTAACTCTCATATTTCGAAACCAATATTCTAGAAGAAAATGGACATCACCTTTTCGGTTTTACTACATCCTATAAGCTACTAAAAGTCACTAAACAGCAAAAACAACATCAACAATACTCATATTAACCCTCCCAAAATAGCCCACCAATCAATAACATTACTAACAAGCCTTTCAATAAATATCTCACAAGTTCTAGCTTCAACGTCTTAGCCGAAACTTAAATAATCTTAAATACATGTAGAGGCATAAGAACAAGGAAGCGAAACTAGCAATCAATTCGGGTTTCTCGGCACTAGAATGACTTTGGAAGACTTGAAATCACCTAGGGTTGATATGAAAACCTTGGAAGAGTATTTTACAGAATGTAAACCACCTTAAACAAACCCCCCTCCCCCCCAAACTTGAGTTGGAACCATACCAAAATCAGCAACCACAAGAAGAACAAGAAACTCGCTAGTGCTACGGGATTCTCGAAACATTATTTGTGTTGTTTGCCTTGGTTTGTATCTTGGATCCTGAGACAACTTTGAGAGAAATTTTTTAGGTGTCTAGGGTCTGAAGAGAATGAGAAATAATTAATTAAAATTGGGTTGTAGGCGTCACATATATATATTAAGATATCTCAACCACCTAAGTAGGTACCATAGGGAGCTGCTTCTGCAGTTACGCAAAAATATGAATATCTCTCTACTATGACGTCGTATCAACGAACGGTTTAATGAGTTAGAAACTAGACTTGTAGATATTCAATTTGGTAGGATGATCATCTTGTAATTCCAAATATATTGAAAAGCTTATATATATTTGACCTAATTTTCATCACATTATGAATGTGACTTGTGATGACCTTTGCCAACTTTTGTTCCACAACTCACTTGACTTCAAACGTAATACACGACTATCATGCGACTCTAATAACTCATAACATAACCTCCTTATCATGTTAAGCACCCCAGTCTCACCCCAAAAGTACATGTTATAACATTCCCAACTTGTCGACTTTCGACAAAACTTATTTTCTCCGATTCGTTTATATTCTAAGAATTCCAACCCTTTTGGTACTTTTTGTTCATGATCTTAAATATTTTTAATCCCCAATGTAACGTGATTAACTTACTTTATGTATTTTTAAAGATTATCTCATTTCTGAACATATAAATTGACTTACGATGTACTCTTACGTACGAAAATATGGGGTGTAACATTGACCCACACTCAGTTTTGCTCTCCAATATTTTTCTACTAGACTAGTAGAATTTTTGTTATATTAATTCCACCTATCTATTAAGTTGTTCATCAACGTCTATCGGGTAGGAATGATTTTTTTCCCCAGAAATTTCTCTACCGAATTGGTAGAGTTTATGCTATATTTACTTTACCTATCTATTTGTTCATCAAAATCTACCCGAATAACATAATTTTCTATTTGTTTTAATAAAATTCTCTTCGAGTTTGCAACTTCAATTTCAATCAAACCACCCCAAATCTGCTCCAAATGATCTCAAATTTGAAATATAGCTTCCAAATACCAAAAAATAATCCCTAATCACCAATTTAGTCAAATAACACCAAATCAAAAAGCCCACTTTTCTTCTTCAATACTTTCTAAGGTCCAATAATGAATTTTTGAGGTTTTTACACTAAATTACTATATTGTTATTTGAACTAAAATTTTAAGCATAAATTATCAACGTTTCAAAAGATTTTAACAATAATAGATTATTAACCTTCTACTTTCCACCACCAACAAAAATTTCAAACTTTAAATATTGAAAAACTATGATATTCAAGTAAAAAAATGGAGACATTTCCCTAAGATCATAAAAATGAGAATATTCTGCCAGTAGAAATCCCGTTGGAGGACATGACGTGCAATTTTTGGTCAGATGCTCAGGGTATGATCGGTAAATGCTTGGGGACTATTATTTTGCTCACTGTCTCCATTTCAATTATAGAGATGCTTTGTTTAATAAGGTTAGAAAGATTCGAGGTGAGGCAAATACTCAGTGAAGGATTTGTTGCATATGAGTATGTTGTTAAAGAAAGAATAAATTTACAACAGTAAGAAGAAATGCTTCGTTTAGGCATTCATCCTTAATGATAACCCAATCACAAGTCAATTCTTTTAAATTTTGGTCCCCCTTAAGCTCTATGAAAAGGGTCCTCGACAATTGGAATGAGGAATATTTGTGAAAATAACACGGGCTAACCAGTTTTCGGACTAGTGATTGAAAAATAGTTAACGTTTGTAAAGTTATTAAAAATAGCCACTATTTTACTAAATCACATAAAGTTCTAGTATAATATGCTGGATTATGGAGCTATTGCATATAAACTTCCAGCATATTATATTGGAACTCCAACACAATCTAGCATAATGTGCTGGACTATGGAGTCCAGCACATTTTGTTGGAACTCCGACACATTTTGCTAGAATCCCATATTGATAGCATCATAGGAAGCTCAACCCTATTCAATGATAAGGATAAAGCTTTAGAGTCTCGGAGAGGGATTTAACAAGATCTCAAGCTAAAAAGTTACAAAACAAGGTCATTGAACTTCAGGAGCGAATAAAAACTTTGTTAGTTGGGAGGAAGAGCTCAAGGATAAAGGATATGAGTTGTACAGGTGTTATAATTATTTTATGGTCCAAATTCATGTCCAACAAGAGGTGTATAGATCACAAAAGACATCCTCTGAAGAAGGTCCAAATCAGGTCGTTGTTGGACCTATTTGGCACCTAGAATGTGTCCAAACTTTCAGCCCAAGAAGTCTCACATAAAATCATGTTCTTATAACATAAAAAGGACTTACTTGATGTCCAAAAAGGGTAAAATAGGCATTCTTGAAGTTGAGTGCAAGTTGGTACCAAGTTGCTTGCAAATTTCCTTCAAGATTTTCAAGATCCTATCCAAGGTTAGTTTGGGACTTAAGATCCTATCCTAGATTTGTTTTAACTTATTTCCAGATATTTTGGTATTAAATTTATTGTTTTCCTAGGTAGTTAAGGTTATTTTTTCCTTTTTCTAAGTTTATTGGAATTACTTTCCAAGATTGACTTGGTTTTTGTTTCTTAGTGTTTTCTTTTTCCTAAGGTAGTTGGACTTGTTGTCCAAAGTAGTTTAGGACTTTATTTCATTGTATTTTTAGCCTTAATTCTGTGACTCCATCCTACCTATATAAAAGTATCTTCTTTATTTTTAGACTTAGATTGCAGACTACTATCACTAAAAATTGTGAGATTTTTCTTGCACTCTTGTATGTGGCTACTCTTGGATTTATTCTCCAACCTTCAAGACTCAAGGTAAGGTGGCAAGATTAAATTCTTTTCAAAATCTTAGATCACTTCTAGGTATTCAAGAAAGGTGATAAGTTTAGACTTATTCAATACTAAAAAAATCATGTCTTAGCGACGGACAAATTCTGTAGCTAAATAGAATAATTTGTTGCTAATCTCATTTAGCGACGGCTTAGCAACGGATTATCAAGAAATTCTGCTAGCTACGAGCATTTAAGCGAAAAATTAGCGACGATGTTCGTAGCTAATTCTAGTCTTTTTGTAGTGATTGTTGTTCTTATTATTCTTAAGAACCGGGGTTCACAATCTATCTCTTATTTTTAATTCTCTATCAAAGGTGATTAGTTCTTCGTTAGCTAATTGTTGTTGTTAGGATTCAACTTCAAGAATAGACTTCTTGAATTCAAGAAACTCTTTTTTTGAATTCAATATATCTTTAATTTCTATCTTCTTTTTTGTTTCCCTGTTTTCTTTTTGTTTCTGCACATTTCTTGATTTTCTTATCTTTCTTTAGTAATTCTTGAATCCCCTATCATGTTATTATCACATATGTAAAAAAATTCGAACTCTAGCATATTATACTGAAATTATTTTCGGATTTGTAAGGGTATTTTTATTCAAATTTTATCTTTACATGAAAAAATGGCTAAATTTCGATTACTTTTGAAATTATGATTATTATTCAATTACCATTGGTAAATCTAGCTATTTTCAATTTTTTTTCCCTGAATATTTACCTCACTATAGTTGAATTGAGCCATGTGTAGTCTATAAAAAGATGCTAAGCAGAGTATTTTTTCTAACATAACCAATCTGGTCATGTATGTTGTTAGGATATACTATAACCATGCATTTTGTTATAGTATTCTTTATGGAATAATTATTTATTTATTTATTCAATTCAATAAAAATTTATTTTAAATAGATCATGTGTTTGTTTATGTGTCATTTGCTTATATAGTAGATGATTTAGTGTATAGAGTTTAGCTTATACACGAAAAATTAAATCACTGGTTCTTATAATTCTTAAAGTTTATGTTCGCAATCTAATGATGTAATTGGACAAACCATCGGAATGGTTGTAACACAAGATTAATATAATTTATCCTGATCATGGGAATGATTTAATTCCGAATTCTTGTGCTAGTATATTTTGTATGTATTGAACGGATCAAATATAGATGAGTATTTTATAATGACTTAATAAAAGAATTTCTCTATCGGATCATGGGATAAAATAGTTATTATTAGTTGTGTTTGTCATTTAGCGTTTTAATTAATTAAAAGGCAAGATTTTTCGTGGGCCAATAAGCCTAGTAAATTGGGCAATAATGATATACATTGACGAAATAATACTTAGTTGATAGAATCTATGTCTCCGTTTAAAGATTGATGATACTCTTTTATTAAAGCTTATACGTTTTCGTCGATAAACCCGACCGGTGAATTTTGCATCTGACACGCAAAATAAGTTAAGCGAAAGTCTAAAAGAAGTAATCAATAAATTAAATTGTTAGAATTTTATTTGATTGATTAGTATCTGAATCTTAACATGGGGAGTTACATAAGATTTTATGGAAGAATTTCAAAATTGAACTAAGAAGTACAATTACGAATTTTTATTGAAATAATTCGTAATTTATTATGGTAGAAATTAATTTAGAAATTCGAAATATTCTATAATTCTGAGCCTTGTTAATTAAATTTTGAGTTCCATACTGTGCCTAAATAATAAGAAATAAAGAAAATTTTTTCGTGGTGGAAAAGAAAGTCCAACAAGTTTTGAAAAAGGGTTTTACCCTCTAAAACATGGCAAGTTTTGGTTGTAGTTTTCCTTGGAATTTGCCCACCCGAAATTCTCTCTTTTCGGATATTATTTGTGTAACACAGTAAAATACTGTAAAAACGTTTCTGGAGATCGTGATCATGCTACTCTGGAACTGGAGACTGGGAATGATTTACTTTATTCATGCTTCAAGACGTAACTTGTATAATCTCTACATGTGCTAGTTCTTTAATTTACACGTGAATATGATACAGGAATTGCTTCCGCGTAGTATATAATCCAACATATGCAACACCACATAATCAGCCTCAGCTTCAAATTCTTTAACCTTAGGGTGTGTTTGGTATAATGTAAAAATATTTTTCGTGAAAAATATTTTCCAAGAAAATATTTTCTTGGAAAACAAGTGGTAATCTTATTCATTTTTCGGTGTTTGGTACGCAAATTAAGGAAAATGACTTCTCAAGAGTATTCATAAATAATTTAGATATAATAAACATGAAGCCATAAACTTTCAAACCAACAACCTTCCAAACCCACAAATTTCATAAACTTTGAACCGCTAAACTTTCAAAACAACAGAATTTCGAACCCGTAAAATTTATAATTTCTAAACCCGTAAACTTTCAAAACATAAACCTCCGAACTCATAATTCTGGAACTTGTAAAATTTGAACCTTTAAACCGATAAATTTAAAAATTAAAACTGAAAAATATATTTTAAAAAAAATTTTAGGGGGAGGGGGGGGAGGNTGCAGGTATGGGGTAGGGTGGTGCAGAAAAATAAAAAAATAGAAATTTGAAATTGCAAGGAAAAAATTAAGGTAAAAAAATAATTTTTTTTACATTGGTGGGTGGGTTGAGGGTGGAAAAGTATTAGGGTGGGTGGTAATGGATAAATTAAAATTTGAAAAAAAAAACCTTTTTTGGAAAGCGGATGGGTGGGTTGGTGAAGGTGGGAAGGTTGAGAAGGAGTTTTGGAAAATATTTTCCCTTCTCTTGATAAGGAAAACATTTTCCTCCATTGAAGAAAAATGAGTTGATAAGAAAAATATTTTTCAAAACATTTAAGTCAACCAAACATGAAAAAATGAAAAAATATTTTCCTTCATACTGAACACACCCTAGTCTTTTTGCTTTCTTCTCCCTCCTCTACTCCTCTAAAAACAATATGTTGTGTGGGTTTCTATTAGTGACAGGGCTTGTACTCCACATAAACAAGGTTTTGTCCCTGGAATTTTATTCCCTCCTTATTATTTGGTCCCAAAAATTATGAACGCTACAATTAACATATCTTATCCCCAAATGTAAACTCCTAGTTAAATAATGCTACAATTAACGGTAAAAATAACTATGGCAATTTGTTCCCAAAGGTCATGTTACGGAAATAATGCTGTACGGGAAGTGCAATGGTTCCGACTAATCTGTTTGGCCAAGCTGCAAAAATTAGCTTATATTAAGTACTTTTTCTCAAAAGTATTTTTGGTAAAAAACAGTTTGTGTTTAGCTACGATATTCATATGAAGTACTTACGGTCCGGTGATCCCTCCCGGGATAAATAAGCATTGTGTCTCCGTGTAGCATCCCAAAGATGGTTTCGGGGGCTAACCGATGAAGCCGTGATCCGGAACTTGACTTGGTCTTCAACTGCCTCCGTGATGCAAGGGATTAGCTCATGCCCACTCAGTGGTGGAGCCACATGCACCCAAGAAGTGTCAAACGACACCCATTCGTCAGAAAATTACACTGTTTAGCTTGGTAATTTTTTTTAAAATATGTATATATACTATACAATGACACCCATTGACTTCTTGGTGAGTTTTGTTTTTTTATATTTTGACTCCCCTTAATGAAAATCCTGGCTCCGCCACTATGCCCACTATGCCAAATTAGCCACCTACCTGCGAATATCTCGGCAGTTTCTAACTACTTAGGGGTTGTTTGGCATGAGGTATAAGAAGGTATAAGGGTGGTATAAAAATTTAATACCACCTTAATACTCTGTTTGGTTAACAAATCAGGTATAAGTTATACCGGTGTTAATTTTAACACAAGTATAATTTATACCTTATAGAAGGTGGGGTAATTAGCACCGGTATAACTTATACCTTCTTAGAAATTATGCAATTGTCATCCTTAATACAACATACCAAACAATGAATAAACAACAATTCCAGCATAACTAATCCCAGCATAACTTATCCCAATATAACTTATACCGGCATAACTTATACCGGTATAAATTATATTCCAACCAAACGATTAGATTGACGTGCGGGAGTGGAGATGATCATGTGAACTTTATGCATAGGCTATAAATACCTCCATTCTTTTAACTTGTACATTCATTCACAATTTACTGAATTTATTCTTTGCCTAAAGCTATTGCATTATTGTTGGACAATTCTTCTTGATTTTGCAAGCATTGTGGCTCGCAATGATAATCAATAAGATCCTTCTTCTCTTTTATTTGCTTAATTTCATTAATCTATTCACATCTGTACTAGCTTGGTTCTACAACGAATTCGATTGAACTTCAATTCAAACCGATTGCTAGTGATCTGTTTAAAATAAGTTTAATTGTTTATTCCTGAAACTATTTTTGGTTAAACAAAGGCATGTAAAAACTTGCTCTATATTCTGCAGAAACCTGATGACCCGATTTACCTTACGGGAGTTTATAATATGCTTCAGGCATTTATCAGAGCTTCACAATTACAACATACCCAGAGCTTCACAGTGAATATAATATTAACAGTGGTACTGAGGTTATCATCTTTGAGAACGGGTTGTTCGGACCCCCTCTAAATCCACGTACGTTCTTTCTGTACTTTTGTCACTTCAAAACTGAAAATTAGCCAATCTGCCACTTTGTACCACTTTTCACTTGGAGAGTGTGTAGGGTCAAATTCTGCCCATTGCGGTAGCAACAACTCATGACTAAGTAATAGTCGTAGTAAGGGTACGACCTCAAAATGTCGGAGCGAAAATGTGCTCCTAAGTCTCGTCGTCCCCTCAAACACACGTGACCTACCCCTGTATTATTTTATTATTTCGAGGGGGTTCTCCTGTTATATAAAGGAGGATCTCAATGTTATAAAGGGGATGAAATCTTTTCTAATACAAGTTCTCTCTCTCTTTTTCTCTCTATCGCTTATTCTCTGGAACACTCAATCTGTCAAAAGCAATCAAATTTATAATTCACATCTCTAGGTCTTATTATTTTCGATTACGATTTACCTTTGATCTATTTTTGATTGTATTTACTTGCAAAGTATTTGTTAACTTTCGAGTCAACAATTTGGCGCCGTCTGTCCGGATTTCGGCATCGAAATCATAGTTTGCACCTAGAACATCAAAAACAAACCACCTTCCTTCACTCCCTACTGAAATCGAAAAATGGCAGAAAATGACGCAAGATTGAAAGCAATAGCAGGTGTCACAACCAACCTCATTGGCCCCCTCAACGAGGCCAGTAGAGAAAATATCTTGAGCACAACACCTGGCAGCACTCAAAAGGGAGAAATCTCACCCTCTCCATCTGAAGATCTGACGATCTTGAACGAAAAGGGAGCTTCCACATCTGTAGTCAAAGAAAAACCACCCCCGGTGGTCAAGAAGCTACTGGAAGAATGGCTGATGAACACCCTAGGCAGCTTGCTCGAAAAACCGCCCCAAAGCAGCGTTAAGAACCCGTTGACGACAGACATCGCTACCACCAACGAACACGATATTGTACGTACAAACAACAACCACACCAATAACCAGGCCAGCGATGGCACACTTGCAGCCATCCTTAAAAAATGGAGGAAATGGAGAATGAAAACAAGGCACTTCGGGATCAAATGAAAGAGCATCAAGAAAGGGTAGACAAAATTCCCGGCGCTCCTAAGTTACTACCGAAGCGCGACGTGGGAAGATTCGTCGAACAACCATATAGCAAAGAAGTTGCACCTCACCCGATCCCAAAAATCTTCAAAATGCCACCTTACTTAAGGATATATGACGGGACGACAAACCCCGAAGACCACCTGATCCATTATGTGACCGCTGTGAAGGGTAACGATCTGTCAAAGGAACAAGTACCATCCGTGCTGCTGAAAAAGTTCGGAGAAACGTTAATGGAGGGGGGGGGGGCGTTAACATGGTACTCGCAGCTGCCAGCCAGAAGGATATCAACATTCGAAGAAATGGCGGATAAGTTCGCCACCGCCCATGCAGGAGCGAGGAAAGCTGAGGCCAGGGTCAACGATATCTTCGCCGTCCGACAAACCGCAGGCGAGGGACTCAGGGACTTCCTGGCCAGATTCAACAGAGTAAGGATGAGCCTACCAAATGTATCGGAAGTCATGGCGGTCGCAGCTTTCTAAAACGGGCTGAGCAGAGATGGTTCAAGAGCAACCAAAAAGCTACTGAGCCGACTCATGAAGTATCCCCTTACCACATGGGAGGAAATTCACAACGCCTACTGTGCCGAGGTACGAGCAGATGAGGATGACCTCAACTGACCAACCCAGCGGCTCACGACGATACAGTCAGAAGCAAGGATGGATCGACGTAGCGAGGGCCGGCGGGAATAATCCTCATGCTTCAACAAAGAAAGGCATCAGCCTTACATCAGATCCTCGCATCCACCACCGCCAAGACACACGTAAGCACTGCAGCGACATGTCGCCCCACTCCGTAACGAAAGAGGTATGCCCTCTTTATTATCTGCCCATAACTTTTACGTGTCCCCCTCAGAAATAGTGTACGCACTGGAGAAGCTAGGCACCAAAGTACAATGGCCGCAGAAAATGAAATCAGACCCCACCACAAGGAAGTCGAACGTCCTGTGTGAGTTCCACCAGGAACGAGGGCACAAAACCGAAGATTGTATAGGGCTACGGCAGGAGGTTGTCAGAATGCTGAACCAAGGATACTTGAGGGAGCTGCTCAGCGATAAAGGAAAGATCAATTTCGCACGAGGGCGGGAACAACCTCAGGGGCCACCAAATCCACCTTCGCCAGCACGCATCATCAACATGATCGTCGGAGGAGGTGATGATTCAGCAATCAACCATGTAAAATTCACCACCTCGCACAAACTGAAACGAACAATCGCCCACGAAAGGTATGACAACTTCGAAGAAAGTATCACCTTCGATAAGTCTGATGCCGACGGTCTATCTTTCCCTCATTATGATGCTTTAGTCATAACTTTACGTATTGCTAACACTGACGTTAAGAGAATCATGGTTGATGATGGAAGCGGCGCTTGTATTATCCATCCAAGAGTCCTCGCTCAAATGAGGCTCAAAGATAGGATAATACACGCTGCATAACACTAACAGGTTTTAACAATGCAGTGGAACGAACCTCTGGCGAGGTATCATTGCCGATTTTAGCAGGGGGAGTTACACTGGAAACCACTTTCCACGTCATGAACCAAGAAACAACCTACAACGCCATCATAGGATGCCCATGGATATACGCCATGCGAGCAGTCCCCTCAAGCTTCTACTAAGTGATAAGTTCCCCACTCCTTGGGGAGTATTTAGCATTCGGGGCGAGCCGCGCACAGCACAAGAATGCTACCGGATCGCTCGAGACTGCCCACACACCAAACAGTTAAAAGGAGCAAGTGCGGAGGCATAGCAATGAGCCGTGTCGGGGACTAAGGTCGACCTGACAATGGAAGCCATCAAAGATCTGGATATCGTAGAAGCCTGCAAAGCAACGGTCGAGGATCTCGACCTAGTACAACTGGACAGCACCGACCACACGAAGAAAGCCTACATCGGACACAACCTCTGCGACCCAAGTAAGTACCATGAACTCCTAACTAACCATGCGGATCTATTTGCTTTTTCTCATTCAGATATGCCGGGGATACCAAGAGACATCGCCACCCACAAGTTGAACGTCGACCCACTATATCCACCCGTGCGGCAAGTTAGAAGAAATTTCAATGCCGCAATCACAATCAACGAGGCCGTCAGCGAAGAGGTAGATAAGCTACTGGCCAACGGGTCCATAAGGGAACCAAAATATCCCCAATGGTTCGCCAATGTCGTGATGGTCAAAAAGAAAAACGGGAAATGGAGGATGTGCGTTGATTTCACCGACCTTAACAAAGCATGCCCAAAGGACTCGTTCCCGTTACCTTACATCGACCAGTTGATCGATGCCACAGCGGGACATGAGCTGCTAAGCTTCTTAGATGCCTACTCCGGCTACAACCAAATCATGATGGCCGAGGACGACCAAGAAAAGACAACCTTCATCACCCACCAGGGGACATATTGCTACAAGGTGATGCCCTTCGAACTCAAAAATGCAGGGGCTTCGTATCAGAGACTGGTTACCAGAATGTTCAAGGAACTTCTTGGCAAGACCATGGAAGTCTACCTCGATGATATGCTGGTAAAATCGGCAAACTAAGAAGATCACCTCAACTATCTGAAAAAAGCCTTTGAGATACTACGACAGTATTGGATGAAACTGAACCCAGAAAAGTGCGCCTTCGACGTAACATCAGGGAAGTTCTTGGGTTTCCTCGTATCACAACGAGGTATCGAAGTCAACCCGGACCAGATCAAGGCAATAGACGCAATACATGAAACCTTGAACAGCAAAAAACAGGTACAAAAGCTGACAGGGGGAATAGCCTCCCTATCCAGGTTCATCTCACGATCCTCCGACAGATGCCATAAATTTTTCAACGTATTGAGAAAAGATCACTGACAACAATGGAATGAGGAATGCGCCGAGGCTTTGAAAAACTGAAAGAATACCTGTCTTCGCCACCATTGCTAGTTAAAGCGAACCCTGGCGAACCCTTGTTAGTATACCTGGCGGTGTCCGAAGTCGCTGTCAATGCAGTCCTGGTCCGTGAAAACAAAGGTACGCAGTCTCCTATTTACTATATCAGCAAAACCCTAGTGGATGCCAAAATATGGTATCCACACCTCGAGAAGCTGGCCCTGGCACTAGTCGTAGCTTCACGAAAGCTTAGACCTTACTTTCAGTGCCATCCCATAAAAGTCATAACGACTTTCCCCCTGAGAAGCATCCTACACAAACCCGAGTTGTCGGGCAGGCTCGCCAGATGGGCCATAGATCTCAGCGAGCATGACATATCCTATCACCCAAGAAATGCCATCAAGTTGCAGGTACTTGCATATTTTGTCGCCGATTTTAGTACAGAGATTCTGCCGGAAGCGGAACTAGAGGCCATTCGCGCCACTCCTAGTACCGACCTCTGGACCCTTTACACTGATGGCGCTTCCAACACCTCGGGATCGGGACTGGTACTCGTACTCGAGGTCCCCACGAGCAAAATAATTCATCAGTCCATATGATGCCCCTAGATGACTAATAACGAGGCCGAGTACGAGGCCGTGATTGCAGGTATGAGGTTAGCTATCAAATACGGAGCTCGACGACTCATCCTCCATTGCGACTCTCAACTCGTGGTGAACCANTAGATGCGTCGTGCTACTAAAGGACTGATCCTATGATTCTAAGGGGATTGAAATAGCTCTTTGTATAAGTTTTCCTGAATTGAATACCTGTATCAACATTAGTTTTGTTTTGAGTCGGAGGTTTGTAATCGAAAGGGTTGCTCTGTTTGTCATTCTGCTCGATTTTTTATTCGAACTGTTATTTTGATTTTATCTAAGTTCATCAATATTAAGGAGAATACTTCAGCTGAGTTTTTTAACTTCAATTTTTGATTTCAAATGTGAAATGCCTGATGAAAACTTGAGCTGCTCTTTTAGCTCTGTTTTCCAAAACTGGAGCAANTGAGGGTGCAGAACGTCGAACCAGATGGCCTAGCCTAATTGGTTGCAGCCATCAAAAACATCAACAAGGGAAATATAGTCACCCTCCTCTACTCAGCCATAGATCACACTGAGGTACTCTCTTTAAATCTAACTTGGGACTTGCGCAACCAGGTTATCTCCTATCTGCAGGACGGGACACTCCCACTCGACAAAATAGCAGCCAAAATGCTCCGCGTACAGGCCGCTCGATACTGCCTAATAAATCACGATCTGTACAAAAGAACGTTTGGCAAACCCCTCGCTAAGTGCTTGGGGCCGCACCAAACAAGGCAAGTACTCGAAGAGGTACACGAGGGTCACTGTGGCGCACATACCGATAATTTCGCTCTTGTCCATTGCATCATCCGCGTCGGGTAGTACTTGTGAGCACGTAATTTTTGCCCTAAGCAAATTATTCCAAAAGTTCAAATAAAATGATTTTACAATTTTTAGGAATTTTATTGCATTTTTCGTATTAATTGGTGGCATAATAACTCATGTTAAAAAATATAAAATAAATATGCATTAATTCATTTTAACAATTTAAAGAAAATCACAAAAAATAGTTCATTTTAGCATTTTATTGTTTTAATTGGAAACTACTACAAAATAGTTATTAAATAATTTTAGACTTTAAATAGTATAATTGTTAGTTTAATCTCAATTTTATAAAATCAAGAAAATACAAAAAATATATATATGATATATTACAATTTAAAAATGAATACAAAAAGCAAAAGAAATAAGAAAAATAATAATAATAACAAATAAAGGAGTGCCTGAAATTGGGCCTCTTACTAAAGAAATACACCTGGGCCAAAAATTAATTGAGCCCAACCTTCCCCAGCCCAGACCCATGCCCCAACCCACACAAAAAACCGACCCGCCCACCTATCTCTCTTAAAAATTAACGAACCCCTCATCAGATAGAGACACGAAAATAGCGTGTCTCCATCATCTCCATTTGAGCCAAAGCCTGAGGTCTATTTCAGAGGCGACGAAGACGACGATTTAGGGGGGACTTCAGATAAGATTTGGGAGAAGATTTTCGCAGAGGATTGAGAGAGATTTTTGGGAAGGAAAATTTCGGAGAGATTCTAGGGTTGATAAAAGAGAGATTTTCGTTTTTCAATTTTTTGGTTTTTTTTTGTTCTTCTTCTGGAGCTTGATTGGGTTGGAGTAGCTCGTCGCTGTTGTCGCTTGCTTTCTCTCCAACGGTTCTAGCCAAAAGTTCCTCTCGAAGATTCATTTAGGTTCAATTTGAATCATTT
>MU678078.1:80230-91054 GCA_026770625.1 Nicotiana glauca
AAATGCAATAGAACAGTAGGTTTCTGAACTTCAAACACTCAAAGAAAGAAACTTGGAACTTCAATGAAACAGTCGCAAACCAGTACTGATTTTTTTCGGACTCAAAAGAAGACCTCTATTCTCTTCGGCTCTCAAAACTGATTGTTTCTTTATCAAAGACTTATGCTATTCTCAAATGTCACATCCCAAAGATGATTTCCAAAGGCCCCCTTTATTCTGTCCTAAGTCCCTTCTATTTTTTAGCACTGATTTTTCGACCAAAAAAGAAGACCCTTTATTCTGTCCAAACTTCCAGCATTTATAGCCCCTTTGAGATACTTAAACAAATATCAAGACCATTCTTTTCCCATGATATTCCCTTACAGCCCATTACTATGTGTATTGTGCCATTTTTAATTCATTTGTCCCTCACTACCATTTGTCTCACTCTATTAATTAATTCAAAAGTATGGATAGGTGTATTTTAATCACTACTTTTAATACCATTATGTCTTGTTCCCCACTTTTATTAAACAAGTGCCTTATTTTTCACTACCATGTGTCTTATTCCCCACTATAATATTTTAATAATACTTTAGTGCCTAATGGAATGAACACTCAACATAAATAATTCGGCAAGTTATCAATTCCCGTATTCTCCCTGAAATTACTGAAATTACTATTCTACCCCTATCCCTTGCAATCTGTAACAAAATTATCAACTGACCAAAACTGGTTCCTAAAAACACCAAATCACTACAGCTATAATCAAATTCCTAATCAAATTAAACAATTAACTAATTAAACACATGAAACTAATTTCCAATCAACAACATTAGGAATCACTTTAACAAAGTCAGATTCGCGTTAAAGACAAACTTAACAGAACAACAAGTAGATTCAAATCACTAAAATCAATCATCAATTGAACTTCAAATTAAATCCAACAGTAATACAACCAAGATGAAGGATTCAATGATTTAACAAGAGACAATCAAAACAAAGCTAAAGCATGGTAGAATAATGAACACAAAATGAAACACAAGCTATAAACTCTAAATATTTTTACACAACTATTAAAACAGAATCATACTAACAAAACGAAGAAGATGAAGGACAGACCTAAAGAATCTTTCCGATTAAACCGAAATGAAGCAGCAATTACAACTGCACATTGATACGACTTTAAACAAAATCAACAACATCGAACCAGAATATTCGGATAAAGACTCCAACTTCGACGTAAACAAAATCTGTCCGGCCAGCGATCGTTTTAAACAAATGACGAGCAACGAACAACTGAAGACGATGACGACGAACAAAACAAATGACAATGACTGACGACGTTGGGTGGTTGACGACGAACACCTGGTCGTTTTGGAGCTGGTTCATGGCTGGAAATGGTTATTTCGTGAAGGTTGACGAAGCAGGATGGTGGTCATTTGGCATTTGGTCGATGACGTTGGCGTATGGCTGGTCGTTCATGGCTGTGGAGGGTCGTTTGGCTGTTGGTGGCTACTGGTCGGAGAAGACGACTGGTGGTCGTGAGATGGTTGGGGTTGTTCGTCGATGGAGATGGCAGGCTTATTTTGATGTGGCTGGCAGAAATGGCTGGTTGTTCATGGCTGTAGAGGGTTGTTTGGACGTGAGGCTGGAGACGAGGGTGGTCGTGGGGACGATGGTGGTCGTGGAAGGGTGGCTGGTTGACGAAGAAGGGGGAAGGTAGCCATGGCTGGTTGGAGGGGTTGTTTGGAGCTTGTGGTTTTAAGAAGAAGAAGAGAGGGGGGGGGTGTTTACTAGGGTTTGGTTAGGGGTAATGAAAAAATGAAAAATGAGAGGGGGAGGTATGGTTTGGGCTATGGGGAAGCCGGGCCAGGGGGTTTTGGGTTGGGTAAGGGGTGTTTTGGGCCTAGTTTGTTTAATTTGAAAGATGGCCCAATCTGAATTTCCTTCTATTTTTGTTGCTCTCTTTTCGTTTATTTGTTCCAAAATTAAACTTAAAGATCCTAAATTAAATTAATAAAACCAAAATTAACTTAAAATACTAATCAACTCCTTATAATAATTATCACACAAGATTAAACATCAATTAAAATAAAATCACACAATTGGGACATTAAATGGTAAAAATGCAAAAATACATATATTTGTGATTTTTTCATTTTGTAAAACAAACTTGATTACTCATAATTGTAGAATTAAATCCAAAATGCAAATGCAACATATTTTTCTATTTTTATTAATTTAACAAATAAACATGCACAAACAAATACAAATAATTATCCAAAAATGCCGCGAAAAATCTCAAAATTGCACACAAAGGAAAATTATTTTATTTTAAATTTTTTGGGAGTAGTTCTCATACAGGGCAAAAATCACGTGCTTACAGCTGCCCCTCTTTGTCCGAAAACACGAAGAGCTTTCGTGCAAAGATAAAGTGAGCGAGCTATTTTTGCCCGTTTGAGTACTCCGTGTGAAGCATTTTTTGAAAAGATTTGACCGAACCTTTGCTTCAAAAGGTCTCCTACATATCCCTGGCTAAAAGGGAGTCAGGCCAATGTAGTTCGGGAATTTTCGGTAGCTGGGACTACCATGAGACTGCGGTTTCACTGTTACTGTTGTTGCTATTGCGACTACTGCTTGCCGACCTCCTTATTACACCGTGCTAAAAAATAAGAAGCTAGACTAAACTAGTCTATGAATTACAAAATCTTATCTAGATCTTCAGGCTTGCTCTTGTCGCCTCACTTTCTTGTTGACTGCTTCCTCTGATGTTTCTTTCTTCTGACTTGACTCGTCGGCCTCTCTTGATTGCCGAACTTGGACTGTTTATTTCCTTCTTGTGAGCTTTGCTTTATTTTTTCTTCGAAGCTTGAACTGACCATCACTGCCTTCCTTTTGATTTCTGAATTTGGATTTATGCTGGGGATTTTTTGTTGCAACCTTTCGCTCTCCTGGCGGGCTACTGACTTCCACACTTGAAATGTAAAGACTGGAATGTATTCCCTTGTTCTCCAGGTGGGCGCCTGACTGCTGAACTTGAAATGTATTCCCTTGTTCTACAGGTGGGCGCCTGATTGCTGAACTATAATTTAAAACTTTAATTAAAACTTAAAACAACGCCTTTCCGTTGTTCAGGGGGACACCTGATCTCAACTATGATTTAAAATGATAACGCCTCGATTCTCCAGGCGGGCACCTGATTTCAACTACAACTTGAAGTAAAACACCATTCCGTTCTTCAGGCAGGCACCTGATTTCAACTACAACTTAAAGTAAAACGACATTCTGTTCTTCAGGCGGGCACCTGACCTCAACTGTAATTTAAAATTTTGATTAAAACTTAAAACAACGCCATTCCGTTCTTCGGGCGGGCACCCGACTTCAACACTAATTTAAAACTTCAAAATGCAGTTTAAAAGACAACGCCATTCCGTTCTTCAGGCCGGCACCTGACTTCAACTATAATTTAAAAACTTCAAATGCAGTTAAAAAAACAACGCCTTTCCGTTCTTCAGGACGGGCACCTCACTTCAACTATAATTTAAAAACTTCAAATGCAGTTAAAAAAATGACGCCTTTCTGTTCTTTAGGGGGCACCTGACTTCAACAATAATTTAAAACTTCAATTAAAACTTAAAACAACGCCATTCCGTTCTTTAGGCGGGTACCTAATTTCAACTATAATTTAAAACTTCAATTAAAACTTAAAACAACGCCATTCCGTTCTTCAGGCGGGTACCTGATTTCAACTATAATTTAAAACTTCAAAATGCAGTTTAAAAGACAACGCCATTCCGTTCTTCAGGCGGGCACCTGACTTCAACTACAACTTAAAGTAAAACGTCATTCCGTTCTTCAGGCGGGCACCTGACCTCAACTGTAATTTAAAATTTTGATTAAAACTTAAGACAACGCCATTTCGTTCTTCAGGCGAGCACCTGACTTCAACTATAATTTAAAAACTTCAAATGCAGTTAAAAAAACAACGTCTTTTCGTTCTTCAGGGCAGGCACCTGACTTCAACAATAATTTAAAAACTTCAAATGCAGTTAAAAAAACAACGCCTTTCCGTCCTTCAGGGCGAGCACCTGACTTCAACTATAATTTAAAAACTTCAAATGTAGTTAAAATAACAACGCCTTTCCGTTCTTCAGGGGGGCACCTGACTTCAACAATAATTTAAAACTTCAATTAAAACTTAAAACAACGCCATTGCGTTCTTCAGGCGGGCACCTGATTTCAACTATAATTTAAAACTTCAAAATGCAGTTTAAAAGACAACGCCATTCCGTTCTTCAGGCGGGTACCTGACTTCAACAATAATTTAAAACTTAAAACAGCGCCATTCCGTTCTTCAGGCGGGCACCTGACTTTAACAATAATTTAAAACTTCAATTAAAACTTAAAACAACGCCATTCCGTTCTTCAGGCGGGCACCTGATTTCAACAATAATTTAAAACTTCAATTAAAACTTAAAGTAAAACGTCATTCCGTTCTTCAGGCGGGCACCTGACTTCAACTATAATTTAAAAACTTCAAATGCATTTTAAAAAACAACGCGCCTTTCCGTTCTTTAGGCGGGCACCTGACCTCAAACAACAACTTAAAAATAAAACGCCATTCCGTTCTTCAGGCGGGCACCTGACTTCAACAACAACTTAAAATAAAACGCCATTCCATTCTTCAGGCGGGCACCTGACCTCAACTGTAATTTAAAATTTCAATTAAAATTTAAAACAACACCTTTCTGTTCTTCAGGGGGGCACCTGACCTCAATTATAATTTTTAAAAATTCAAAATGTAGTTTAAAAGACAACGCCATTCCGTTCTTTAGGCGGGCACCTGACTTCAACAACAACTTAAAATAAAATGTCATTCTGTTCTTCAGGCGGGAACCTGACCTCAACTGTAATTTAAAATTTCAATTAAAACTTGAAACAACGCCTTTCTGTTCTTCAGGGGGGCACCTGACTCCAACAAAATAAAAAGATAACGCCTCCGTTCTACGGGCGGGCTCCCGACTTCAACAATTTAACAAAAAGTAACGCCTCCGTTTTACGGGCGGGCTCCCGACTTCAACAACTTACCTTATCTGCATTCTATTACTGTTGTCCTTCTTTGCCTCCTAAACCATTTCATTCTACTTGAATTACCTTTCTTCCTCAAACTCGTGTCGTCTTCCCTCGGATGTTGGGGATAACACTGCTGGGGAATTATTTACTTACCTGCTGGGGATAAAAATGCTGGGGGATTCTCCTTTCTTCCCATTCTTTTTTTTTCCAAAACTACTTTCTTTTATTTTCTCTCAACACTGCTGGGATAAAAGTGTTATCAGCTAAGGATAACGTTGTTGAGGATAGCGCTGCTGGGGGAAATTTATTCCTTTAAAACTGGTGCTTCATTCTTCTGGGAGCTGCTGGGGATGACACTGGCTTCTTGCTTTTCTGAACACAAGTTTTATCCTTTTTGTTCTGTCCGCTGGGGATACAACTCCTTTCATTGAAACTTGTTGTTTTCTTTCTTTCAGCACCACTGGGGATAATACTGGTTCAAAGACCACTTCCCTTAAAACTGGTGTTATCTTTTTTCTTCCCCCAAGTGGATACCTGTCTTCCAGAAAATTTTCCAAATGAAAGGAAAATTTCCTGCCCCAGTTTGATAATCTTCCATGTGGCATGCCTTTCCATCAATGCCATTTCCTTTTTCCTATTTTAAATCAAAGAAAATCTGTTAGTTTAAAATGCGGTGGTTGGTTGTGATGCTCCTGCTGGGGATGGTTCTCCCTTTCTCCTTCCCTGCTCTGCGTTTCATTATCAAAACTTGTTGGGGATGTTATTCCTGCTGGGGATAGTTTTTCCCTTTCGCTGTTATTTTCCACTGGTATCCTGACCACCCAAATTCCTATGACAGTGACCCTGCTTGAGGATCTTGCA
The DNA here is from genome assembly GCA_026770625.1 of Nicotiana glauca. NCBI lineage: Eukaryota > Viridiplantae > Streptophyta > Magnoliopsida > Solanales > Solanaceae > Nicotiana > Nicotiana glauca. Next base: position 86,147 of record MU678078.1, read on the forward strand.
TGTTTTACTGACGAACCACTTTCTTCGTTCATCCTTGTCACTGGGAATACCTTTTCTGCTGGGGGTCTTCCCCCTTCTTTTGTGGCATAGCTAGAGAACGGGCATTTCCCCGACCTTTAAGTCTCATTTGCCTTGGCCTTGAGGTCATTAACCTTCGCTTTTTGCTGGAGATATCCTTCTTGACACTGATCCACCCCCTTTGTCAGTTTCCTCTTGCTGGGGAATATCCTCCTGGACACTGGCCTCTGCGCTTGTTTCCTCCTGGCTTATACCACTTGGATGTTCTACTCAGATTTCGTCTTGCATAATTGGAAAGCTGATGGCAGATTTTGAAGTCATTTCTCACTTGTTCAGACCAAACAGACTCTACTGGGGAATTTTTTTTTTTTTTGATGAAAGGAGAAAGATAAAAAGGAACAGAATAAAAGACAAAGGAAAGAGATGACTTTCTAACAAGAGAAACTATAAAATAAAAACCTATCAACGTGGATACCGACTCTAATGGTCATGACATGCACATATGGCCTATCCTCCGTCGTCAATCATCTTTCAAGATCTTTATTTGGTGATTAACCATCTGATTCTCACCCTTATTTGTCTTGTAGTGCCCGAAGGTTTTCACTATCAAGCCTCTCTCATTTTGATTTCTCTCAGCTTACAATCGCCTCATGGTGCCTGTGAAGGTTTTCACCGATAAGACTCTTTCATTTGTTTCTTTTCAGCTTACAATCGCCTGTGAAGGTTTTCACCGATAAGACTCTCTCATTTGTTTCTTTTCAGCTTACAATCGCCTCAAGGTGCCTGTGAAGGTTTTCACCGATAAAACTCTCTCATTTGTTTCTTTTCAGCTGGGGATTGGGGTATTACCGCTAAGACTCTCTTTTATTTCTCTTCTGCGGGGATCAGAGTCTTTTTTGTTGGGGATCAGAGTGTTATGCTTGACTTCCCTTTGCCTAACTTGGCATATTTTGAAGACTGATCAAAAGGTCTTTGTTTGGACCGTAATATGGGATTTGGATTGGGCTAAAAAGAAAGGGTATTTGAAGGCTCAAAACAAATCAATTTGGGTTCAAAATTTACAACCTTCGGAACTAACTTATTTATAATAAACACAATTTTTTTGCCCCAGTTTCTTCCTTGGGGATTTTTTGCTTTTGTTACATTATGACCGAGCTGTGAAGCGCCTACGTATCCTCTTTGAGGAATCAGGTCAAACGTAGTTCCCAATTCCTTGTTGTTCTAGTTTTCCTTTTCACTATTATTTTTCTTTTTCTTTCCTTATCTCTTTTTTATTTTTTCTTTTTTCTTTTTTCTTTTCTCGCTTCTAGTCTTTGATACTGATTCCGAAGGAGGGGTATGAAAGAAATCAAATAAAGCTCAAAGGGTTAACGAAGGATAAAGTGTTTTGGATAGCAGAACCAAATGCCTCCGTCATTCCAATCTTCAAAACATGTCAAGTGCAAACAACACGATTAACATTCGTCATATCTTTAAAGCACTGTTGGGAAACACTCTCATTTTATTACCATGAACGCCCCCATGTCCATTAGGTCATCTTGCCTTTACGGTTTTCTTTATGTTTTACTTGCCCCAGTTTCACATGACTCGGGCTCCAAGTAATCTCAAACCGTTCTTATTTCCTTTAAATGTGCCGATCATCTTCCAATTGCTTCATGATTAACTTTTAAGAATAGGCCAGAATTACGTGCGCATGCCATGTCACTAGAGTTGATAGAAAAAGAACTATAGAAAGGGAAAAGTAAAAGAAAATGACTAAACGTAAAAGAAAATAGGATATTGCATTGGACGATGAAACAGTTTGAACAACTGGATAAACAAACTAAATTAGGGTTACAACCCTTAGAACAAACCTAGACAACACTAACATGAGATATTACGACCAAACGGAACTGGACAAAATCAAAAGATAGAAGGGTTTGATATACAAGACAATATCCAGATTACAACCCTGAAATAATCTGGACAACAGAAATGACACCAAAATAAGCCACCAAAAACTCCACTCTGGTTGACCAAGAAATGGAGAGTCTTCCCAATGACCAAACACGACATCTTAGCCACTGAGCTTCGCATCAATATTACTAAGGCCGCTATCTGCTTCAACATTTTCAGCTTTAGTCCATACATCCCCAAGAGGATTCACGTACTCCCTGTCACCAGGCATCATCCCCACAAAGTGTGCATCATGGCGTGCAGATAAAGGGTTCTGCGCGATATTGTGGGTGTCACTATCTTGGATCTCAATCAGGTTTTCCTGGATCTTGTGTTTCCGGATCACCACAAACCAACCACCTCAGTTTTCTCAACAATTCAAAACAAAATATGTTAGAATGGACTCAGTCAGTCCTTATTATTAACATCTTTTTTCTTTTTTTCTTTTTTCATTGTGTGGACTCAGTCAGTCCTTATTATTATAAAAACTTTTCACTTTTGTTTTTTCTTTTTTTTCGATTTTTTTTCATCATGTTTTCATTTTTCATTCTTTTTTTTTTGTTGTGGTCGAATCTTATGGAGATTGCCTACGTATCATGACCCCGCATGAATCAGACCTTGCGTAGTTCGGGCAGATACACGGTAAATAACAACAAAACATTTTTTTCCATTTTTATAATACAACAAACTTGATAACACAGGTTTAAAAGCTGACCACACTTAACAGACTTTGACGAAGAGACAACCTACAGACTCGAAAATCAAACACCACATGATCTAATCAAAAGATATACAAATTAAAAAACAGACTGGCAGATTCCTTCCCTGTTTGTCAATTTTAACCAAATGGCTATTTTTTGCAAACGGGGCCCCTTCTTAATTTCACATGAATTTTGAGGTCGGGAAGGATTATTTTACAAACTTATTCGTTCTTTTACGAAAATAACCTTTCGACAACTGGAAGATACTCTAAGGCTATCTCGGCAAGAACGGTTTAATACACTGCCGAAGCTGGATCGACTTATTTTGACCAAAAATCACAAAGGCATTCACTTGCCCACTGACTTTTTTTTTCTTGTTTTTCAAATTAAAAATAAAAGACCTGGTTTTACAAACACGGCCTTTCAGCACCTCGGGGAACGAAGATTTTAGGGCTGTGTGCTAACCGGCCAAAATCCTAAAAAATGGCCAAAGATGGCCGTTTATGCAAAGCCTTCCGGCGTCCCTTTCGGGAACATTCGGCTATTTTTGATAAAACGGCATTACCCGACTTACTTAAGACAAAAATTAAAATTTTGACATTTTTTGGCTATTTTTGCAAAAGGGGAGGTTGGACCCGATGAGGGTTGCCTACGTATCTCACATCAGGTGAGAATCAAACCAGCGTAGCTCTGCCAAATAAAACAAACTATATTTGAAAACAAAACACACATTTTTTTTTTCAAATCATTGGCAAATAAAATGAATTATTTTTTTTTCATTTTAAAACCCAAACTATTTTTGAAAACCATATCACATTTTTTTTAAATGAAGCAGAATATTATTATTATTATTATTATTATTATTTTAAAACGTTTTTTTTTAGTGAAAAATAAAACAAACTATTTTGAAAAATAAAACTCTTTTTTTGTTTATTTTTTATTGACACATAAAACAAACTATAAAAACATTTTTTTTTCTTTTTTCACTAGCAAATAAAACAAACTATTTCAATTCCCCCCTTTTTTTCTTTTTATCGTCAAATAAAATAAAAAATATTTTTTTTTTTTTATTTTCTCAAAAATTCGGCAGAATTTCGATACTACTTGAGCATTGGTTTCTTTCTAAAAAATAAGTAGTTATCTCTCTACACTTTTGTTTTTTCTCTTTTTTTTTCACAATTTTTCAATATTCCCAATTTTCAGAAGTCGGACAGCATGCTAGTCCGAAATAAAATAAATGCACAGGTAGCAAATAAGATGCATCAGGATGGTCTTTTCATTTCAAGTACACCTGTCCTAGACGGACCCAACCCCTGTGTTGAGTCTCCTAAGTCAAATGCACATGATGCAAATAAGCATTCCTACTAGGGATCCGGCATGAGGTTTTGTTATACTAGGTTTATCCTGGGTGTTTGTTCTGACCTGGCTTACCTGAGCGGAGAACTCGAGCCGAGGATGGGAGCTGTGTACCGATAACCAAAAGGCCATCCGATTTTGCAACTCCTCCGAATCCTCGTTCTATTTTTGGAGATATGACACTAACAGAAAGAAGTCACGACCAGCGTGCACTCCTCAGGAGAGAGAAGAGAGGGGTTTCGGCACAGTTTTATATGTACAGTTCAAATAATATCAAAGCGGTAAAAACATCATTTAGCACATTAGGCCTAGTCATGTAACAAAATCAGATAATATACAAGCCAAATACAACAAATATACCAAGCTCGAATTTCTAACCCTGAACCAGTGGTTCTGGGTCATCTAATCCCTAGCAGAGTCGCCAGAGCTGTCGCACCTCCTTTTTCGCCTACCGCACCCCGCAAAGGGTGTAATAGTAAGGGAGTTTTTCCAATTAAAGGAAAATCGAAACGGGATTTATTATTAAGATTCAGAGTCGTCACTTGGGAGATTAATGGTGTCCCAAGTCACCGGTTGAATCCCGAATCGAGAAAAAGATTGACTCTATATTACAGTCTGCGCACCAGAAATCCGGATAAGGAATTCTATTAACCCGGGAGAAGGTGTAAGGCATTCCCGAGTTCCGTGGTTCTAGCACGGACGCTCAACTATTATATTCGGCTTAATTATCTGATTTTAAAACATTTGAACCTATGTGCCAATTTTAACTTTGAACCGCTTTTATTATTATTATTTTTTAAAAGACTTACAACGTCGTGAAAACGGGTCTCGAACCACGTCACATCAATGTACCCGTGGTTATTGACACGTTTCAACTTCGTTGAGATTTGGATTTGGG
>MU678078.1:108106-188525 GCA_026770625.1 Nicotiana glauca
TTTTCTTTTATGAAGTAATATGTTTCATTAAGAAGGCATCAAGAAGATGCAAAGTTACAAGAGGCATATGACCTAAATAAACAAAAAATTACAAGAGAAAATTGTTTGCCACAAAACAAAGTCTCAATCTAGGAGTTAATGGTGTTATTCTATTACGTCTTATTATGAAAAGTTCTTGGGCAGGGAAGAGTGAATTTTTTTCATATCTCTTTTTATGGAACCCGTTGATGTGCTTTTATTATTAGCTTGTTATTGTTACTGCTTTTTCCATATCTTTTTCATTACTTTATTTCCTTTGCTTTGTTGTTGAGACTATGTTGAGCTGGGGTCTACCGGAAACAGCGTCTCTGCCTGCACAAGGTAGGGGGTAAGGTTTGCGTACACACTACCTTCCCTAGATCCACTTGTAGAATTCCACTAGGTTTGTTGTTGTTTTGTATGGAACCCGAGAGTTCCTAAAAAGGTGTGTTTTGTCGCCTGGCTAGCTGCCCGAGGGGAGAGGGTGATCTTGACAGCGGAGAATTTGAGAAAGAGGAAGATTCCATGTGTTAGTTAGTGGTTTATGGGTAAATGTTCAGGAGACGACGTGGATCACCTTCTTCTTGCACAGTCAGAGCATTTCGGTTGTTGTGGGATGTACTAGGATGGTTTGGTCTTCAACAGGTGATGTCAGACTCAACCAAAGAAGTTATGTTCGGTTGGACCTTTAGAAGACCAAAAAGAAGACACTGGAGGGCATGGAATGCTGCTCCACTCATACTTTCGATTACGACAAAAAGAAATAGGAGAGTTTTTTAGGGAGTAGAGAAGGATTTTGTATGGTTGAGGAATAACATCTTATCCCTTATTTCTTTTTGTTGCACCCATGAGCTCCCAATAAGCATAAAAGGTTGGGTATTGTTCGTAGAAAATCATATTTTTCTATTAGATTTCTAATTTTTGGTATACTTCTTGTATACGGGCAATTTTTTCCTTTTCCTTATAAACTTGGATTACTTTATCAAAAACAAAATTTCCAGTTTAACATCAATTGTTGAAATCAAATCATAACAATGCCACAGCTCCAGACAATTTCCTCAGACTCTGTGGGAAAAAGTGGGGAAGTGTACATTAAAAACAAGAAATGAAAAGGGTCATCAAATAAAAATTCTATGCTGCATAGAGATTTGACAGTTTTCAACCGTTACATACAAAACAGCATTACAAATTGGAGCGCTTTAGCATATTGGCCCCTTAGAGAAATTGCTAATGTTATAAAGATGCCAAACAGTTACTTTAATCATTTTAAAATACTACACTAGAAACAATGTCCAAAGAATGCTTTAGCAGGGAGTTTTGGTAATAATAGTTCAAACCATCATCATTTGCCTCAATTCTCATCAGATCTAGAACTCTGTACAGCTTATGAGAAACCAAAAACTTACTGTTTTCTAGCTAAAGCAAAATACAGCAATATGCACGTAAAATTGCACGCAACAGAACTCTACCTGTATAATAGTGTCTACTCCTTGTTCTTTCCTCCAGTTGAGCATTTCAGACCACATTAGCATGGCCTTATCAAGGTCAAATTTCCTTGCTTTTAAGAACCTGCAATCAATCCAAATATGCTTTCAATATGAAAAAAGAAGCAAAGCGACTAGGGAATTTGAATCACATGGCCTTACCATGTATGAAAAACAACAACGATCCTCTTATTTAAAAAGCTTAAAAGCATATATATTTCCAAACTGTTATGGAGAAAGAAAGAGAAGAGAAGAAATTAAGCAACATCTACGTGCAAAGAATAATTGTCAAAAAAATAAGACTTGACGAACAAGAGCAGAAAGAATTACGAAGAGGTACTTCTAGAGGAAAGAAAATTCGGAGCACTATGTTCTTTATCTTGTCTGCCATTAAAGAAAATATTCTGCCATGAGAAGAAATTGAGCACTTTCTTATTCGGCTACTGTGTAAGCTTCAGGGTTCAAGTATAATAATGTCACACAAAGAATAGGTCTGTACCAAAAACTATGGTCTCAAAAGCAACACTCACAACAATGAACCTCTTATTGGTAATCGTAGGATTTCACCAAGATTAAAAGCTGTAAACATTGAAAACTAAGCTTAGTTATCAAGCTTACCAAACTCTTTACTCTTTGTTGAGATAGATGCAATAACTTTGAAAATAAATTAGCTATAGTTTTCCATATTATTGCCTTATGCTTGTATTTCAAAAGGAGACCTCTAAACGAAGTATTTATATTCTAAAAATCTCGAAGAAGTCGACCTCTATTCCTCAAAAAGGCTAGCTCTGCATATTATTTGCAAGCTACATGGAATATAATCAGGAAGATTATGCGAAACTTTTGCAGGTAGATGATTTATATTAATACATACCCTACTAGATTTTGGTAATCAACAGATGAGTTCATCTTGTATGGATAGAAAAGGAGATACTGATCTAGACGAGAAAAACAACTCGGGTCAAGCATATCTGTTCCTTAAATTGATAAAATCATGTGCCGCAGACCCTAGGTGTGATGCCCCGAAGTAATATGCTTATTTTGGGAAACGATCTTATAAAAATAGGTAATACTCATTAAAAGGTTTCTACACCCAAATTCAAGACCCTTGCACCGTCTGTACTATATTCTCGGAAGAGAGGTCATGCTTCTATAAAATAGAAGACTTTGGTACTCTCCCCTCTTGGTTTCCTTTTTTTTTTTTATGAAGTAATTTGTTGCGTTAAAAGAGAAAGCATCAAGAAGATGCAAGATTACAAGGAGCTACTAACAGGAAGCAGAAATAGAAAAATAACAAAGTGAGTCACTAGCCCCTATACAATGTCTCAATCCAGGACAAAAGTGCTAGCAAACTCCAAAAAATGTTCTTCCCTCTTGGTTTCATTACCTCAATGGAAGCAGGTATGATAGTTCTTCTCCTTCAAATTTTTTTTAGTCAAAAGAACAAGAGAAAAAGCACTAAACACTTGTTATTTAACCTTTTTATTGTCTTACTTTCTCAAGAGAAATGGATGACCCTTCATGTTAGGATCAAGCAAAACTTATTAAGGTCTTTATTTTCCTTGAAACTCTATATTCACTGCAGATTAAGCTCAGACCAAGTTGCAGAAAAAGGGAAAGGGACCAATCCCATCCAAATTAATCCCCAAGATCATCCAATTCACCCAGAGCTTTGGAAGCTCAAAGAACATGTTATTTGTTAAAGAAGGAATAAATGTGCCATTCCATCCTCCCAAGCTCCCCCGTGCAACCGCATCTCAAATTTTTGTTGGCGAAATTATTTACGACCCCCTCAAACATATGTACTGTAGATTCATATCATCAACAATTCGAGTTACAAGGGTACAGTAAAGTAACACCAGCGACTATTGCCCCAATTGGATTCATTGGCAGAGCTTTAAGAAAGGCATTGCGATACGTTTAGAGACTATGCTTACTGATGGTCCCTCCAAAAGAAAATTTTCATTGTTTGAGAGTGTAGGATTAGGTTTTCAGCTGAAGTGCAAGTTACCTCAACATAGTATGATAATCATCATGACGAGTGGGAAGGAGATCCTTTTCCAACAAGGCCTGGCGAAATGAATTCACAGCCTCCTCTTCCTTCTCGTCTCGAAAATCTTCAGTGGAAATGGAAGCAAATCGGCAATGAGCAACTCGTTTACTAGTACGTCTTTTGAGGGAATGCGTTAGCTTTGTGGAAGCATTCATTGCCCTTTTCTTCAAAGATCTGATCCGAGTCCTCCTCTTCTCGTCCTCAGATGGCTCAAAATAATATCTCTTTGTTCGTTCGTGATCATGTACTCCAACAATTTCTAAAAATCATAAAAATCAAAGGAGTAAAATTAGAAATATGTGCAGCTGAATCCAAATTATTGCAAATTTGACACGAAAATACCTGGCATTATGCTTATCAAATCCGATTACACCGTGATTTTGACAAAACAATCCAGTTCTTCAATTCCGAATTATATCGTGAATCTGCACAAATCAAAAATAGAATCGGTACCGAAAAAGTAACGTTAACTCACAAATTTCAGATCTTCAAACAGCATCATATCAAAATCATTGCCGAGCATAGAATCAATGAAAAGAAGAATATCAATAACGCAAACGAATAAAACTGAACCATTGGAACGTTTTTTACATGATTAACAAACCAATATCAGCTCTTTCATGTGTATACCTTACAGAGAATGAATGCCTCATACACACGGAATGTAGATGATTAATTCTCTCTCTCTCTCTCTCCTCTCTCTAGGATCTTCTATACAGTGTACGTGTATGAATATATTCTAGAAACGGCGTAAGCTAAAGCTAACTTTGCTTTCTAGTTACTCTGTCTATATATATTTCTCTCACTGTGTTGTGGGAAAGTACGAATCTCGTGAAAGCGTCGATTACGTTACTTTCCTTTTACGAGGTGTGGGGGACTCTTTCTCTCACTAGAATTTTTTTAATTTCTCTCTCTAGTAGAGAGAATAATAAGAATGGAGAAGTAATTGTGTTGTTAAGTGGGGTATAGTTGCAGGTAACGAGAGCCTTGGTATTGTCATTAAAATGGAAAAGGAGAGGGGCATAACGCATAAGAAGTAGCGTACAACGGCCGCGTCGGTGGTGAGGGAAGCTGCGTTTTCCGCCACAGTTTGCCTTTTGCCGCCGGCTTTGTTGGCCGATGTTGTGACTTTTCAGGGCCAACAATTAACGTTGCCGTTAGTTGATAACGGAACGGGATGCTGCTTTTTATTAGTGCGCTTCAGATTAGGCCTCACTTTTTTCTAGGTTAATCTTATTTATCATTCCCTCTTAATTTATTACGAGATTAACTAATATCTATAAATAATTTTAATATCGTCATGCCAATCTTAACCTATTATAAACTTACCTTATTTACAAGATTATAATCACAATATCATGTCAAATAGAATAAGAAAAAATAAGTTGTCACGTCACAGTTATTTATTATCTGCGTGCCTTATTTACAATATTATAATCCCTTTTTTGTGAAAGGTATATGTAAATTTCTTCACGTGACCAGATAAGTTAATACTATAAAAAATTATACATAAGTTAAACTTAATTGATTAATCCTTATAATTTTGCATACACTTTAAGAAAATCATTAACAGCCTTAATTATGGATTAGTCGTCGCAAACTATCATTAATTTTAATTAATTAACACAACACTAATTGAAACAATAAGTACGAATACAAAAAAAGTAAATTACTTTTGTAAAATGTCATATATATATATATATATATATATATATATATATATATATATATATATATAATAGATATTTTATTTGGTAAAACAACTAAACTTTTGGAATAGTGTTAGAAAGAATTTTTCATAAAACAACGTAATATGTAACCCATATTATAGGTATTATTATTTTTTTAGACAGTTGAATTTGAGCAATGATTCCATAATAGCGTGATTATTGTAATTATAATTTAAATGTAAACTAAGTAATATAAATCACTCTCGCCATATCCAAAAGAAAAAAGAAATTCAAAGTACGAGGATAAAAAATTTGGACTTGTTGTCTCGATTTATTAAAATGTATATACTTAAAATTAAATAGAAAAAGGTTTTTTGATACAAAAGTATTTGACTTCCAAATACTATTATGTCATAAAAATGGAATAACAGGTATTTTGATACAAAAGTATTTGACTTCCAAATACTTGAATGTCATAAAAATGGAATAACAGAGTTTTTTTTATAATTATTTGAAATTTTTAAAGAAATAAAATCTTAGCGCTTAAGGTAGTAGTACGGCTTTAGGTATACATCGTTGGCAACCAAAGGACCAGGGCTGACTTTTTGCGCCATTGAGAGAGTTTTTGTTCCGTTTATGGCTTTATGCCGATTAACTTTTCTTTTTCTTTTTTTAATTGGTCCAGAAATAAAGTATCCACTGTTAGATTCACGCAATGGCGTAAGGGCCAGTCTAATACCTAAATTATGCTTGTTTTTGTAAATTCCACTTGCATTTGTTAGGTATGAATATAAGTTTGGTCTGATTATTATTTTGTCGGTCTTATTTTATGTGAAAATCTTTTTTCCAGTTTGTTTAAAAATGAATGATATTTTGTTATTTTAAGTGATATTCTTTTTTATTTTAACTTATTTCAAAGGAGATTGATTTATGATATTCTTCCTTTTTGGTCTATATATATAAATAAATAAAAATATTTTTTATAGTTAAAAATAATTTGGCGTTAATTTTTTTCATTTTACGCAAGAAAATACATTTTGATATGAGGAACTATCACCCTCCCCCGCCCACACACACCCAGACCTGCCAACTGAAGGGTGAACAGCCTAACGTTTTAATCTGGCTTGATAAAAGTAGTTGTGAAGATTGCTCAAGCCATATAAAGAGTGCAATGTGGGATCCCATCAAATGAATAATTTTATGACAATATAAGATTCATGATCTATGCAAAGAGTAAAAGTTTCAAAAATATATTTCTTTATTTTTTAAAACTATTCAACCAAATAGATTGACATAAAATGAAATAAAAGGCGCAGACAAGTAGACTTAAAAAACTTAGCTTTTCGGGAAACAACAACAACAATACAGTAAAATCTCACACGTGCTTAGCTTTTAGGGAAACAATCTTACAAATTTTTCTAGTGCTTTGACTATATCTTTTGGCAAATCTTTTAGGGAAACATTTAATTTTGAGAAACTTGGATAATAATTTGCACGAAAAATATTTTTCGTTGTACCAAACACATCCTATGTGGCTTAAAAAATTCAAAACCAATCGCTGTTCTACTGATATTAATCTGAATTTGTTAATTTAGCTAGTTGAATAATATATGTAACAAACTTTGTGAAGCAAGCGAACACTATTGCATTATAAGACCTGTTACCTTAATATTTACTATTAATTAAACAAATGATTGAAATTAGGAGTACGGTACTTGTTATCTCATCACAGACTTTTTCTTTTCTAGAAACCAGATAATCTTGTCTTTAAAATAAAAATTGATGGATAATACTTTCTGCACATGGGGTAGGTGTCGCTCTAATTATGGTATGTGCGTTGGATTCTTTATTGTTTAATTTTCTATCTGTAAAATGAAAGGCAATTGGCTCTTTTTTTCTTATTAGGTCATGTTTGATAATTTATATCAATCCCATATACAGTTGAACTCACTGTGTGCAGACGGAAATATTGGAATACTGACTCAACTCTACAATTTATATCATCTTTATAAGTTATCCTCTTCAATTTTGTTCTACTTAAATACCAAACTTTTTAATCCGTGACAAATTTATATATAAATCACTTGAGTTGATGATGTGGTTAATTAGACAATGAAAATATTTTTGATCCATTTATTCCTACTAATAAAGATGAATTATCCTTATATTTCAAAATTTGTTGTCCTCTTCATAACATTTAGCTCACCATATATTAATTGCATTATGATAATATAAATATGATTTTCCCAAAAGTTTTTTCAATGAATGTTATTTTATTTGAGAAAACAATGGAATGTGATCACACATGATTGTGACGATTGTAATTATAGTTGCTTTTTCTTGACTCGTGCATTACGAAATGGGCATTCGAATATCCTGGATTTGGTCCCCTCTCCCCTCGACCTTTTCCACGGCTCAGCCGCTCAAAAACCTTTAATCAATAGTTGTATTAATATTTTGTTTTCCTGCATGTATTTACAATCAACTAAATGTAGTATTTCATTCATAATAATATAATAACGAGATTTAATATAGAAGAGTTGAGACATCTAATTTCGGTCAAGGTGGCATTAATTAGCATCATTAGCTTATGGGTAGCGAATTAATCTTTGAATTATGAGCATTCATCAATCATCAGCAAATGGAGTAAAATAATTGAAAAGCCAATAGGCAATCAAAAATTTTCTTTTATTCTATGACGGGAAAAATGCCAATCACATTTGAAAGATCCTTCAAATATGTTGGAGTCACTTTGATCCTAAAGTCAAATTTCTATTACATAACATGCGACAAAAATAGCGGTGCAACAATTAAAAAATTAAAAAATATTTTAGAGGCAATATTGTCGGGCATGCCGTATTTTCTTCCTCTTCTTCTGCCACTGAATATAGTCAACCGAACATTCTGTTAATTATTTTATTTTATTTTATTTTCATGTTTTATATATGTAAGGTAGAACACTCACCACGCCATATGAAACTGTAGATGCATTAACCATTACGGGAACGTTACTAAGACAGCATACATTTGCCCATTTATTTTATTAAGTATTTAATTTTGTTATTGCAGTATAATGAGAACGATCTAGGTTTTTGCATACAAAGTAAGCTCCCAAAATGGGAATGCAATTAAATATTCATGCATGCTTTTCCGGAAAATATGAAGAAAAAAAAAAGGAAAAGGAAACTTCCAAAGAGCAAAAAGTTCCAAAATTTTGCAAATTCATTTACTACGTAGATATACTCAGCTTGTTTATTTCCCTTCATTAAATATTGTGAATCCCTTAATTTTGGGGGGATAGTTTTGCTTTCCCTAATTTCTTTTTTCTCCATTGCTTTGACTGATTTGAAGAAGAAAAAATTGGGGCAATAGGCTACGGGGTCGTTTGATTGCTTGTTAGAGTTATACATGATTTAGTTATGCGTGATTTAATTATGAAAGGATTAGTAATGCATGGATTAGTAATTTATAGATTGTAATTGATGGTAGGCTAGAAATTCATATTTTAGTCATAGTTTGCACTCTAATTAATGTATTTTACTTGTGTTTGAGCTTGAATGATAGTGAATTACATTTATAATGTGTGTTATGCCTTGTAGGAAGTGATTCCAAGTTAAAAAGATAATAGAGAACTTAATCGAACAAGTTGAAACATTGAAGAATGAGTAAAAGCTCAAATAATTAAACCGGGATGACGTTCAAGGGTCGAGGACCAAGCCTGAATATCAAAAATCAAAGAAGCAATTTTACTCTGTAAAAAATGCACAGTCGTGGCGCATGGTAGTGCTTTGTGCTGTTGTTTGTTAGAAACGACTCTCTAAACTTCCCCACTAGTGCTTCGCATCAGTAGCGCGCATGTACAAAATTCCCAGTATTTTTCCTGTTTCGGCTCGAAAAGGAGAGTTTCGTCCGGGCACATTTCTACATGGTATAAATACGCCAAAAAGACGTTTTTGAAGGGACTTTTAACATTGGAAGTTTTTGGAGAGTATTGGAGGCTACAAAACACGAGATTTCATCATTTTTTTCATCTATTCAATATGGGAATTTAGATAGTAACGTTAGATTGATGTTTTCTTACTCTTTAATTATATTTGTGATGACTTCCTCTATGATTAGGGAGTAGTTTCCCTTAAGGTTTGACAGATATAGTGTGTTGATAAATATTTGTAGACTTTAACTCTAATTCTTTGCTTGAATACATTTATGGAGCTTTGAACTGTTGCAACTTTATTCACCGATTTATTTAATCGAAAGAGGAATATTTTGGTGATTATCTTTGCATTATTTTGTCTGGTTTAATTTAGTGAATCTCTTAAGTAATCGAAAGAGCTTGTTGAATTGTTGATTAAATCAAGTTAGGAGAATATTCTAGAAATATTTTCCCGAATAATAATCTATTAACGCATGCTTGCATATTTTCATAGTGCTTATATTAGTTCACCTCGTAGAGTTAAGATTTAATCGAGAGGGAGTCTTGACTACACATTTGAACTAACCATCGAGTGAATTCGTAAAAATCATTATGACATTAGAGCGAATTAAGCTAGAGTTGAATCCCAAATAGTTATCTTACACATATCCTGTCATGACCCTTATTCCTCACATTGATCATAAACCAACCCTACTAATCTTTAGTTCTGTGTAGTCAATTGTCAATTGCTTTACTTTAGTAGTTAATCATATTTTGTAATCAATCCAAATCAAGTTTTGATCATCCTAAATAACAGTTAAACCAGAAATTACAAGAGCATTGTTTAAATCCAATCCATGTAGAGACGATAATGTAATTATACTATATTTGGCTAGCGAGCATGAATTTCATATTGTGTTTTGCGCTCGTCAAAATTTGGAGTCGTTGCCGGGGATTGACAACCAATAGTGTTCAAAATAATTTTTGGTGCTAATTCAGAAGTCTGTTTTATTTTATTCTTCATGGATTTTCTCTTCCGCGTGCAGGCAACATGTTGACTTCTCTGGTATATGACTCGATCTTCGTCAAAATAATTGATATCATACAATTCAGAGGTGGAAAAGTGCATGTGGCAGTTGATGAAAGAGATATAATTCACTGGAAAATTTTTTGGGCAACCCTCAACCCAAAACACTTGGCTAAGAACGGCGATGAAGGGGTAGATTTGCCTGCAAGAGAGATAGCACAACAAGTAGCTTCAGGGATAGCAGTTGAGGCAACCCTATTGTCGGGCATGCCCTATTTTCTCCCTCTTTCTTCTGGCACTAAATATAGTCAACCGAATATTCTGTTAATCTATTTATTTTCATGTTTTATACGTGTTAAACTAAAACATGCACCCTGGCATATGAAACTATAGATAGATTAACCAATTTGGGAACGTTACTAAGACCATCTCCAACCCTAACATCAAATTTCATACTAAAATGGTGTAACACCAAATTTACTCCAACCATTACACCATTTTTTACATCAAAAAATAATATTGCTTCTCTCTCTTCTATATTATATTATTATCTTCTATTTAAATTTATTTTTATTTCCTTCAAACAAATTCTATCTTTTTTCTTTATTCCATATTCATCATATATAATTCACATTCACCACTTATATAATTATTTATTACAATGGTTATATTTTTTTTATATAATTATAATAATAATAAAATTAACTTATAATTTTATATAAATATAATAAATACAAAAATTAATATATCAAAAAAATAGGATATAAAATTAAAATTATAAAGATCTTAATATAAAAATTAATTATATACACAATATATGATAAATTAAAAGTCCAAAAAATAAAAAGATGAATAAAATAATAATAATAAATTAAATTTAGTGTTGATGAAAAGTGTCGCACCAAATTTGTGCGACACTATTCACGCACTATAATGGTGCAAGATTTGGTGTTCCATTGGAGCAAAAAAAAAATTTTTACACGAAATTTAGATTTGGTGCAAAAAAAAAATAGTATACACTTGGAGATGCCCTAGACTGCATAATATGTTGGGAATAAACCTCCTACAGAAATAATATTCACGGTAATAAAAGTGGAATAATAATATAGCACCGAGATACGGTTATTAACAAGAATAAAAGAGTAACAACGACATCAAGATTTTTACATGGAAAACCCTTTTGAATAAGGGGAAAAACCACGGCCCCGAGAGGAGGAACTGATATCACTATGGTAAGGAATTTTACACTTTATAGGTCCAAGTAAAATACTCCAAAAACCATTACAACACTCAAAATAAATAACCCTCTTTTGATATTCTCACCTCACTACAATATCGCTCACTCTCTATTTTTCTCACAGACTATTTTTTTATATCATGTTTGTGATGCATCACTCTTTTTTTTCTCTCTTTTTATTGGTGTAATACAAATGGCTCAGAAGCTCTCTATTTATAGAGATTCTATACCCCTTGCAGATGTCATCAGTGACATAAAAAGAAAGAAAGAAATTTTCAAACTCTTCAATTTGGGCAATTCAACAAAAATGATGGCTGCCAAAAATGACTTAGAAGTCTTTATCACATCTATTTTTCTTCTTCTTCATTTATGGGGATGGAATCCACAAATCTCCCCCTCCAGACCCATTAATCTGAAGGAGGTAATACCAAACTTCTAGTTTGAGTGCATGCCGACAAGTTCTTTGCAAATCTCAAACTTGTCTCTTGGTACTATCTTGGTTAGCATATCCGCAGGATTTTCATTCGTGTGAATCTTTTTGACCTGTAAATCTTCGTTCTCCACCTGCTCATGAATCCAATGATATCTCACATCTATATGCTTTGTTCTTGTATGGTACATGGAGTTCTTGCTCAAGTCTATTGCACTTTGACTGTCACAATAGACGACATACTCCTTTTGATGCAATTCCAACTCTTGAAGAAACCCCTTGAGCCATACCATCTCCTTGCCAGCTTCTGTAGCGGCAATGTACTTTACTTCAGTTGTTGAAACTGCAATACACTTCTGCAACTTAGACTACCATGACATAGCTCTCCCTGAAAATGTAAATAAATATCCAGTAGCGGATTTTCTATTATCAATGTCACTTTCCATATCAGCATCTGTATAGCCCTTTAAGATTGGATCAGATCCTCCAAAGCACAAACAATATCCTATAGTATCTCTTAGGTACCTTAGTATCCACTTGACTGTTTTCCAATGTTCCTTTCCAGGATTTTCAAGAAACCTGCTGACAACAGCAACTGCGTGAGCAATATCAGGTCTAGTGTATATAATTGCATACATCAAGCTTCCTGCTGCTGAAGAATAAGGAACTCTAGCAATATTCCCTTTCTCCTCCACTGTTGTAGGACACATCTTCTTGCTCAATTTTAGATGAATAGCAAGAGGTGTGCTGGCTGGCTTAGCATTCTTCATGTTGAAGCGTTCCAGTACACGTTCAATGTACTTCTCGTGAGATAGCCACAACTTTCTACTTGTTCGCTCTCAAACTATCTTAATCCCTAGAATTTGTTGTGGTGGTCCCAAGTCCTTCATATCAAATGACTTGGACACATATATTGTCAACTTTGCAATCAACTTCTTGTCTTGTCCTACAATCAACATGTCATCCACATACAATAATAATATAATAAAGTTGTTATCAGAAAATCTTTTGAAGCATACGCATGGATCAGAATAGATCTTTATCTATGTTTGACTTTTCATGAATGAGTCAAACCTCATGTATCACTGCCTTGGTGCCTGCTTCAATCCATAAAGACTTGTTCAATGCACACCATTTATTTCTTTCCAGCTACTTCAATTCCTTTTGGCTGCTCCATATAAATCTCCTCTTCCAAATCTCCACGAAGAAATGCAGTTTTCACATCCAACTACTCTACTTCAAGATTTAGGCTAGCTGTTAAGCTCAAAATTGTTCGAATAGAAGTCATTTTGACAACAGATGAGAAAATTTTGTCAAAATCAATATCTTTCTTCTGTTCGAAGCCTTTAACCACCAATCGAGCTTTGCATCTAACCAGATTGCCATTTCCATCTTTCTTGAGTTTAAAGACCCGTTTATATTTGAGTGGTGTTTTACCCATTGGAAGTTCAACCAGCTTGTACGTGCCATTTTCTGTAGAGATTCCATCTCTTCTTGCATGGCTTTCATCCACTGGTTCTTTTCTGGATGGGACATCACCTCCTTGAGGCTTTCAAGCTCCCCCTTATCACTGATGAGCACATACTCTGTGGAAGGGTACCTGCATGACTCTACACTTGGCCTCTATGATCTCCTCAAAGGTTGAGGTTATTCTTCTTCCTGAGTAGGGTACTCCACTTGCTCAACTTCATCATCAGGTTTCTCCCCCTGCTCAATAACCTCACAAGTTTGCTCCCCCTGTTCGGCAACCTTGTAGGTCGTACTTTCTGCACTTGTGGGATAGTTAGAAGAAGAAGGAATTGTAACAAGGTTAGGAATTATACCATTCTTGGCCTTCTCCGATATATCAGCAGCAGTTCCAACTTCACTTTCTCATAAGACTACATCTCTACTTCTAATGATTTTCTTCTTTACAGGATCCCACAATCTGTACCCGAACTCTTCATCTCCATATCTGATGAATATACAGGGAACAGATTTATCATCTAGATTTGTTCTCTGATCCATGTGCAAAAGCTCTGCAACTGAACACTTTCAGATGCTAGTAGGACACCTCCTTTTTGGTCCAAACTCTTTCTGGGATGTCAAACGCCAACGGAACTGATAGACTCCTATTGATCAGGTAACATGATGTCTGAACTGCTTCATCCCAGAATGACTTAGGCAGTTTAGCCATTCTAAGCATGCTTCTCACCTTCTCCACAAATGGTGCGGTTCATTCTTTTGGCTATGCCATTATGTTGTGGGGTTCCAGGTGCCACACCTCCTTTTTCACTACACCCTTAAAGAGGGGTATGATAAAGAGAGTTTTTCCAATTAAAGGACAATCGAAACAGGATTATTTAATTAAAAATCAGACTCGCCATTGGGAGATTTATGGTGTCCCAAGTCACCGGTTTAAAATACCGAATCGAGGAAAAGGTTTGACTTTGTATATAGTTTGCGAATCAGAAATCCGGGTAAGAAATTCTGTTAACCTGGGAGAAGGTGTTAGGCACTCCCGAGTTCCGTGGTTCTAGCACGATCGCTTTGATAATACTTGGCCTATTAAAATTGTTTAACTACTGATTTTAGAACCTATGTGCATTTACCTTTTACCGCTTTTAAATTAAGAAGAAAACAATTATCTAGAAATGGGTTACGCGTACATATACCTGCTTGTTTGGCGCATCACAAATTATGTCACGCGAACGTGTCCACGATTAATAACGTTTTTATTATTATTAAGAAAATTTGGGCCAAAGTTGCGCGAACGTATACTCTAGTTTTGTTTTTAGAACCGTAATTATGTTACGCGAACGTATACACAATCACGATAGTATTTTAAGACAGCCCTAAAGGATATTCTACAAAATATTAATCACTTTTAATATCTAGGTTATAAAGCTAATACGCGGGCCACACAATTTTATTTTTGTTTGGCATGGCACATCTTGATTCCGGATTTAAGAAGGGGGTTTCATTTACATCCAGAGAGCCATAACCTTTCACGTTGTTTAAAAATGGCTCACCTAAGAAAAAAAAACATTGATTACTTGAAGAGAGCTACTGGACCTATAGTTATTCGTATTATTATCTAGAGTACCTGTTGAAGCCCAAAAGGGAGAGCTACTATATCTTAAAGGCAAACTCAAGCCCAATTGCCAAGCCTAATCTGTACGTATCCAATCTCTACAACAGCTGAGAGTAGTCAATTTTAACAGGCCATGTTAGAATTAAGCACAAAATCGTTGCAAGCTTTTGGATTCGAAACAGACCCATTTCAGACGATATGTTTCCAGGAGAAAGAGACAAGAATTGAACACTGTGTAACATGCAAAATTTTGTCCCCATTTCGTGTAAACTTAATTATAAACACAGGGAGTGGAGTATGAAATATAATCAAAACCTTTCCAACCACAATGAAAGAAACCTGGCTCGGTTATTTTATAACTTGCCCCAACCACGAACTCAAACTCTTGAAGACACTATAACGACAAAGTTGTAACATAGAATTCAGATTCTTGAAATAGGTAGAACTAAGTTAAACCTGAAGCCAGAGAATCATAGAGTAGAATAAGTTGCATTATAATTAGTGACACCTGGATTACTACGCTCCAAATCAAGTAACAATTTTCACTATTGGATCACTCCATATTCAGGATAACTACAACTTGATTCCAAATTGAGCTTTCTAGCTAGCAACCATTCAAACAAAAAAGCCAATTCTAAAAGTCATGGTGATAAAACAACCATTCAAATAAACAGCCAACTTAAAATGAATTTTTTTCAAGACATAATCAAGAAGCAGACATGGTGATGAGCTACTGTAAGAATGTATAAGAATGCCAAGTCAAAGCACACGTAAATTTCCATATATGACTTCATCTTCCCCCCCTATTAAGAGCTTGTACTTTTAAATGGGTATTGCAACTTAATGCTAATTCAGATAGGCCTTAGTTCTTTCTTGGCCAGTATAGAGAGTTCATTTCACCAAACGTGAGTTCAAAGTCCTTCTCGCAACAAGACAAATTAAAGGATATAACCTTTTATTTTTAAAGAGGACCACAAACAGAGAAGGTTAATGAAACGATCACGAAACCAAACAAACTTCAGTTATGCACATAAACTGCCTAATAATTCAAAACTGCTATAGATCAAATCAATGCAAAATTTACACTCAAAATCATGCAAATAGGCTGTCTGGACAATTGCAAAACAAGGCAGACTTCCACCATAGGCCAACAGTAACACTATTAACTTATAAACACAGTGATCGACTTTAACATGAGTCATCAAACATGTTTCAGCAATGGTTTCAATAAATTATTCATGTAAATGCAAGTAGGAATACAGAACATCTTCAAACTGACCTGGTTGAACAAGAAAACATCGAACAGATTGACTAAAAACTGAGACTAACTTGACTGAAGCTCAGAAGAAGTCTTAGCAATGATGGAAACTAAAATCGAGCTTTCATTCGATGGAATTTCCAACTAACAATAGTAAATTCAAATGAGCCTCTGTCTTTATCGACGACCAAATGTAACATAACTCAAAGGGCAATCACAGGACACAAATTTATCAAAGGTTGCAGTGCATTTCTATACGCGACAAAGATGCACAGGGAAAGCTCATCTATGAAATGATCATTCCTTCGACATGAGAGTAGTCCATGAACATAGACTAATGAATCAGAATAACAGCACACTGTTAACACGAGCGCGGATCATATTCCAACAGTTGAAACCTTGAACTTTCATGAATAATCACAAAATTTTCCTTTTGTTTCCTCAAAAGAAAGAAAAACAATCTGAACTTAGTTACATTTTAGAAATTCATGGTTAGCTCAATTTCACATAACTGAAACTCAAACATCAATTTTAAATCCAAACAACTGCAACCAACAGACTCGAACCAAGTTTTTAGCTACAGAACATTAGAGAAATTCGACATAATTCGACAGACTTTACCAAAAATCTCAGCTAGTCACAAATCGATAAGAAACTAATTCGAACTCACTGATAAAGCTCAAATGACAGCAACAATGGAATACAAACTCAGAAATTCCATAACTTAAGAATAGCCAAAAACAGAGTTACATAGTGAAAAAGAAAATCAAACCTGAAGTTGCCAACTTCTGTTAATAATTACAGCCTTAATAATATACCTTTTGCCTTCGAATACTAGCGAGATTCAGCAGCAACTCAACAGAACAACAACAGTAAACCCGAACTTGAACTTCAATTCAGCTTTTCATCTCTTTGGAATTCCAAGCCGTACTCGAAAAAAATAAAAAATGTATATGCTTCTCTTAACCTTTGAAAGAACTCCTCTATAAAAGAATATAGAATCGGAAAACCGGGAGTTTTTTAAGAAACCTTTCAACTTTTTTCTCCAAATTTCTTGCCCCAGTCCCGCTTCTCAAAATTGGAACTGGCCTTTATTTGAAAACGAATCCCTTGATGAATGTAGGGCTCAGATTGAATGAACTCAATCCAATGCCTCACACTCATCCAGCGAATCTGCCTCCAGAACTTTCCAATTGTGAGATACATCTAAATCGAGCGAGTGAGAGGGGAGGGGAATCTCGCCTCAGAAACCATTAGAACGATGAGAGGAGGGATGGGGGAATGCATGGGTTAGGGATTTGGGACTCACTCGCCTGAATTTGGACGGAATTTGGGGCTTGGTTCGCGTGTTCTTCGGAGAAGAAGAACAGTGCGCGTTAGATTTAGGGATTTTGTGATTTTTGGGTCTCTGTATGATTGTCCGCGAGTGTATTAGAGAACATGTCAGGTCTGGAGGGTGTTTGGGCTGATGGGGCGGGTTCTGGGGGAGGAAAATTGTTTGGGCTTTGGTAAGGGCATCAAAGACTGGCCCAAATGTACCTTGTTCTCTTCTTTATTTTCATTTTCAAAACCAATTACCAAAATTCCTTTTCTTTTTCTTTTCTTTTCAAAATTAATAAAATTCTTAAATTAATTCTTAGAAACTAATTAACTCAATAAAATCTCTAATTAATCCTAAATGATAGTTAACATAATTAATTAAAAATAAATTAAAAGAAAGGCTACTTAAAATCAAGGTAAACAAATTAAAAATACAAATTAAACTATTTTTGTGTGATTTTCCTTTTATAAACAACTTAATTACTCAACTAATCCTAACATGTCAAGTTAAATCCTAAATGCAAAGGCACACATATATTTTTTTGCATTTTTTCGTTAATTAAAATGCACAGACAAAAATGCAAACAATTAACAGAAAGTGTCATAAAAATCCACAAAATTGCAAAAAATAAAAAGAAATTATTTTGTTTGAAGTTGTGGGAGTAATTCATATAGGGCAAAAATCACGTGCTCACGCCAGGAGCTGTCTTTTCATGTCTGATCCCATGGCTTGAACTGTACTCTTCAAATTCCCTTGAAGTGTACTCACCTTCATTTTCACTTCAGAAATGCTTTAGCTTTCAACTCGCCTCCCTTTCTACTAGACATGGAACCTCTGGAAAACTTGAAACACCTTATCTTTGGTTTTCAAAATATAAATCCATAATTTTTGTGAAGCATCATCAATAAAAGTAACAAAATATTTGTTACTGCCTATCGATTCAATTTCCATTGGACCACAAATATTAGAGTATACTAAATCAAGTATATTCAATTTTCTTTCAGACGATATCTGAAATGATACTCTATGCTACTTACCAAATAAAAAGTAGTCACAAGGTTTTGTCGTTGTACCTTTGGAATAAGAAATGAGTGATTTCTTGGCAAGAATTTTGTCACGACCCAAAATCCTCTAAGGGTCGTAATGGCGCCGGACACTGCTATCAGGCAAGCCAACCAAATTACTTAATCAAATTCTCATTTTAGTACTTTTGAAATCTAGGATTTTCCTTCAAATTTAGCAATTTAAAAGACAATTGTCTCAAATCAAATTTTAAATGATAAGAAATTACTACCAAATACTTCAAAACTATCCCAGAACCCGGTGTCACAAGTGCATGAGCATCTACTGACAAGAAAATAAAATACAACATCCGTCCGGAATACAGTGAGCAGAAAGTAAATACACTATACTGGAAGGGACTGCTCTAGTTGCGGCCGTCTCGAGTAATGCAGCTCACCTAGTCCCAGAATCATTCGTGCTGCTACGCCCCGTAGGCCGCTAGAGTTACATATATCTGTGCAACAAAAATGCACAGAAGTGTAGTATGAGTACGTAAACAACGTGTACTCAATGAGTATCCCGCCTAATCTCGAAGAAGTAGAGACGAGATGGTCGACTTCGACATTACTAGTGGTCCAATAATGATGTCAATAATACAGTAAATCGTGAATTTCTACTAACATGATTTTTATCAAATAGAAGGAAACAAGTAAGCTATTATTTCTTTTATTGGAAATTTCCCAAATTCCTTTTCCATTATTTTCTAAATATTCTCAAGCCATGAAGAGGCAATAACAACTTTAATAAGTTCAAGCAGCAATACAAGCATGCGCAAATCATGCCGAGGTCGACGGCCCACTCCAACAGAAATGTAAACTGTGCACTTGTCGAGGGTCGACGATGCACCTATAGATGCATCTATTTAATCTATCGAGGCGTTCGACCCGTTCCAAAATTAAACACACACAGACGGTCAATCAAGTAGTCAACAAGGAATAATTATCCATAGAAAAATCAATTCTCTTTTAAAGATTTTTTTGAAAATGAAGTTTAATCTTTTGTGGAAATTCATTTACTAACTCGAGGTGATTTAAGCAATTCAAATGACGATAAGTTTACAATTAATCCAAGTATAGCATGCTTTTGGGTCCTAACTACCCGGACAATAGCATAATAGTAGCTACACGCGGACTCTAGTCACCTCGTGCGTATGTAGCCCCATAAATAGGAGCACATAATTAATTATTTCACCTATGGGGACAATTCCCTCTTACAAGGTTAGAAAGGAGACTCACCTCGCTCCGAATGTCCATAACCGACATTCCACGCCCTTCTGAAGACTCGAATCGATGCACAATGCTCCAAAACTAGCCAATAATTATGTAAATCCATAAATATATGCTAAGGTACTCATTATAATCCAATTTATAACAATTCCTAACCCCAATCGAAAAGTTGACAAATCTGCCCTCGGGCCCACGTGCCTGAATTTCTAAAATTTTCGAAGAATAAGTTTACTCATAACCTCGCGAACTCAAATATATAATTTACTCTCAATTCCATACTCAAAATCGTGGTCAAATTCCAAGAAATCTCAATTTCTAGGTTTTTCCCTCAAACCCCAAGTTTTTCCACAAATTCCTCGTCTAAATCCGTATATAAACTTTGTATTAACTCAAAGCTAGCATAAATTACTCACCTCATGACGAGTGATGAAAATGGCACCTAAAAGTTGCTCCCCATCGGCTCCAATGGAAGAAAAATGGGGTTGAAATGAACCCAATCCCGGATCTTAAAAGACCTCGCTGCCTCAGCTATTTCCACACCTGCGGTCCTTTGACCGCTTCTGCGGTTCCGCAGGTGCGGTTAAAATGCCGCTTCTGTGTTCCTCCCTAGGCCGCCCCTTTTTAGCTTCTGCGGCATATCTTCTGCAGATGCGGTCCCGCTTTTGCGGAACATTGACCGCATCTGCGGTCCGCTCCAGCTGCCCCTCTTCCGCTTCTGCGACCAGCCGTCCGCAGATGCGGTCCCACTTCCACGGAATCTTGATCACATCTACGTTCCCCGAGCCCTGACCAAAAATCCGCTTCTGCGGAGGATTGATCGCATCTGCAGTCCCGCTTCTGCGGTCCTAGAACCGCAGATGCGGTTATGACAGAAGCATCATACCTTCAGCTAACCGCAGATGCGATTTTGACAGAAGCAGCATACCTTCAGCTAACCGCATATGCGGTTATGACAGAAGCAGCATACCTTCAGCTATTGTTCAACTTCCAAATTTGATCTGTTAACCGTCCGGAATCCACCCGAGGCCCCCGGTGTAGACATGTGATTTTTGACCCTTTCATATTTTAGCACGTAACTATTTAATTTAGGCATAATATAGCTATTTCAACGCATTGCGACTCTTTTACTTTATTTTATTACAAGAAAAATAAAAATTAAAAAATATATATTTTAGTTTATGTATTTTTTATTAAAAAAAGATTAAAAAAATAATACAAAAAATAGTACCTTATTTTTATCTTTATATACTTTCAAAAACACAAAAATAATTTCATGTTTAGTTTAATTAGGATTAGCTTTGGCATAGTGTAGTATTTCTATCTTATTTTAAAAGGCATTGTGTAGTATTTCAGATTATGAAAAAATACAAAAACAAAATATGTTGCATTTGTATTTAGGGTTTAATTTTGCATTTTATGATTAATCAACAAATTATTTATTTTATAAAAAAGGGGAAAATCACAAAAAATGAGTTATTTTTGAACTTTTAATTTTAATTTTTAAACTTTGGTAGTTTTTTCTTTAACTTGGTTCTTAATTATTGATGGTAATTATTAAGAAACTTACATAATGGTAGGGATAAAAACTCACTAAGTAATTAATTAAATAGCACTAATTTATTGGCTGATTAAAAATAAAAAAGATTTTATAGTGGTGAATGCACTAAGCTATGTGCTTATTTAAAGAGGGATGAAATATACACTGGATACTCTCCATATACACTCGATATATATTGAAAAAAAAAATTCGGACCCTCAACTTACCAAGAAAATCATAGTCATCTCCCTGAGTGGTCTCTTCATTGGAGTGGAAGAAAAAAGGGCAAAACACTTTGAGAGGAGGAGATGATTTTGGGGGAAAGAGAGAGGGAGTGTGGGATAATTTTAAAAAGGGGGACATCTCCATTCTGCTTGGGGGAGAGTTTCAAAGAGAGAGGTTCAAAGAAAACAGGGAAATGAAAAAAAAGGGGATGGATTCTTCTTAACGGAGACGGGAGTATACACTATATACGCTAGATATACACTCTATATACAGATACAGTAAAAAAAACGAACTGAAATCAGTGTCGCAGCCATAGAGCTCCCACCCTCATAAGTTCATCTCCTTCCTCATAAATAAAACTAGAACGAAAATTCCATCAGCCGAGAGATAACTCCAGATCAGGAGCTAATGTCATGGAGTTCGTTCGGTCTGTTTTCTGATTTAGTCTGAGCTTTCCGGTGAGCGTCGAGGTCGTGGTTAGTCGTTGTTCATTTCCGGTTCTATCCATGGTTGCCGGTCTGATGTTTCAATCAGATCCTCATTAGGGTTTTGTTTTTTTGTATGCAGCCAAAGGTTAGAAATCCTTCAATTGAAATGTCCACCCCTAAATTGTTATTGGTTCAATGTTATATGCAAATGGGTTTATGATGCTTCCTATTCATATGCTTCTATCTGTAAATTTTTATTATTCTGTCATATGTCTTGATCTTAAGTAGGTGTTCATGCTCAAATGAATCTAGAATTGTCAGTTAACTTTGGTTATTAAATCATGAGTTGAATAATTTAAAAGACATGTGTTTTCTTTTGTTAGTTGATTGCTAAAGTAAATTCAGACCTGTGATGTTTTACTCTGTTGTTAGTTTGCTTTTTGATCTGTGGTTACAAATTAATTTAAGTGTTCCTCTAATTATTAGTAGATGTATATTCAATTTCTATTAATCATAGTTTGGTGGGGTTCTCTTTTAATTTAATAGCATAAATGTGGGTAGATATAAAAAAAGGGCAATTGTATATTCACAAAAAGGGGCAATGTTTGCTAAGGAATAACTGATAATGAATTAGCATTAAAAAAAAAGAGTGTGAGAACCTTTTCTTGAATTGATGTTTTAATTCCCCGAATCGAGCATTAACGTTGAGCTAAAGAAGATCATGCTCCAAGTCTTTAAGAAAAAAAAATCAAGCATCAGATTGTTGTAAAAAATTCCATTAGTTGATGTACACTTCATCTCCAAATGATTTCTAATGCATGGACCTCGCTCAATTAACATTTGATCATTAGATTCCGAAGCGTGCCATTTAGCAAATTCCATGGCCCTCGCAAAGTGCAAACACGTAGTTGTTTTAGGCACGTTCTTTAATAATTTTACCTTCCTAAATTCGGGTGTGCATTTCATGTGACCCAAATCCAAATCCCAAAATGTTGAATAAAATATGTTTCGGATCCGGGTGCATTTCATGTGACGTGATCCAAAAATACTTTTTAAACGACGTTCAATTTCTTCTAAAAAAAACTAATTAAAAGCGGTAAATAATTTTAAATTGGAATATAGGATAAACATGTATTAAAATCAGATCTTAGGTCAAATATGATAATTTAAGCGACCGTGCTAGAACTACGGGATCCGAGGGTGCTTAACACCTTCCCTCGGGTCAACAGAATTCCTTACTCGGATTTCTGGTTCGTGGACTGTTAAACAGAGTCATTCTTTTCCTCGATTCGGGATTTTAAACTGGTGACTTGGGACACCATAAATCTCCCAAGTGGCGACTGTGAATCTTTAATAATAAATCATGTTTTGGTTGTCCTTTAATTAAAAAAACTCCTTTATTATACTCCTTCGGGGTGGTGTGTAAAAAAGGGAGGTGTGACAGCTCTGGCGACTCTGCTGGGGATGAAGAACCTAGAACTTTTGGTTCAAGGTTCAGAATTCGAGCTTGGAATAATTGTTATATTTAACTTTATCTGATTTTGTTACATGTTTGGGCTTAATGTGCTAAATGCTTTACCGCTTTGATATCTGGTGAATTGTATATAAACTGCTATGAAACCTTTCTTCTCTCTATGTCTTCTAAATCATGAAGAAGGATGCACTTTGTGTGACTTCTTTTTTGTCTAGAGTCCAATCCCATTTTTGAACGAGGTTCAAGCAAGTTGCTAAGCCGGTGAAGCTTCTGTATTTACGGTACGCTGCCTTCCCCTCGGCTCGAGCTGTCCGCTCGAGTAAGCCAGGTCTAGTAAAACAAACCCAGGTTTTGAATCTAGAATAACTCAGCCTCATGCTGGATCCCTAGTAGGAACGTTTGTTTGCATCATGTGCATTTGACTTTGGAGACTCAACACAAGGATTGGGTCTGTCTAGGACAGGTGTACCTGAAATGAAAAAGACCATCCTGATGCATCTTACTTACTATTTGTGCATTTATTTGCTTCGAACTTGCATGATGACCGGCTTTTGAATATTGAAAAAATTTGAAAAAAAAAATTGCGGTGTAGAGGGTTAAGAAAATACCAATGTCCAAATAGCGTCGAAATTCTGACAAATTTTTGAGAAATTGAAAAAAAAATATTTTTAAAAAATAGTTTGTTTATTTGCCGATGAAATGAAAGAAAAGAAGAAAAAAAATGTTTTTCTTAGGCAGAACTACGTAAGTTTGATTCTCACCGGATGTGGGATACGTAGGCAACTCATATCGGGTTCAACTATTCGGAATTTTTTTTTAAAAAAAGAGAATTTTTTAGGGTAAATAAATGTTGTTGTTTTGCCATAAGTAAAGGTAATACCATTCTTGTCAAAAATAGCCAAATGTCCCCAAAAAAGGACGTCGGAAGGTCGTTTTTGCAAAAACAGCCGCCTTTGGTCATTTCTCAAAAAATTTGGCCGGTTAGCAAACACAGCCTTTAAATCTTCTTCGAAGTGCTGAAATGTCGTATTGACAAGACCGATTGTTTTTATAGAAACAGTGATGATTTTTTTTAAAAAAAAAAAGAAAAAAAATATATTTGTTAGTCAGAGTCTATTAGTCTATTTTTAGGTTGTATTGTCATTTTGATGATAGTGTCTTTTAGAGTCCGTTAATATTGTAATAAAATCTGTCGTTTTAATAAACATATTTTTTTAATGGAAATTTTGAAAAAAAAAATCCGAAAAAAATTTTATTAGTTATTTTTGTACTTATCTGCCAGAACTACGCACGGTCTGATTCATGTGGGGTCATGATACGTAGGCAATCTCCATAAGATTCGACCACAACTAAAAAGAGTGTATAAAAGAAGAAGAAAATAAGAAAAAAAAGAAAAAAGAAAAAAGAAAAAAAGTCAAATAAAGGGGGATATAAAGGGAAATGGAGCAAAGAAAAGCAGGTCTCAACTCCAACCTTCCGCAAACCCCGTGGATCGGGTTTCCGACCCAATCAAGCCTTTAAAATTGAGAGGTTATGGAAGAAGAAAACCTACACTCCATTGGAAGAGTCATATGCCAGTCTGTTCCAAAGGGTAAGGAAATTAGACATGTTAAAGCCGATCCAAATAAGAATGCCCAACCATGTTCCAACGAAGTTCGATTTTTCTCAAAGGTGCGCATATTGCTCAGATGCCTCGGGGCATGACATAGATAAGTGTTGGAATCTGAAGAATATGATTCATAAGCATATTGATACAGGCGACATTGTCGTGCGAAATCCAGATGCAGCAGACACCAGCCAAAGTCCATCACATGTGCATAATGAGGCACATACAGTGGGTATGGTTTATTTTGAAAAGAAATATGAGAACTCTTCTGGGAGCCTCAGAGGTCCACGTGCTGCTAAGCTTTCAGCGCTATCAGAGGTTGATCTTAAGAACGAGCACGCACGGGGAACCCAAAAGCAATTTGTTGAGAACAATGGGATGAAGACTTGTGAAGGTCCTAATATTGTTGATGCATAAGTCAATGGCTAAGATGCCGTGCTTGGTAATCAGAAAGACGCTCCATCTCTTGGCAAGCCAGGGAGGAGTTTTGGTGGTTTATTTTGTTTTCATTTCTGTTGTCCAGGTTATTTCAGGGTTGTAATCTGGATATTGTCTATAAATCAAACCCTTCTATCCTTTGATTTTGTCCAGTTCCTTTGGTCGTAATATCTCATTTAGTGTTGTCTAGGTTTGTTCTAAAGGTTTTACCCCAGTTTATTCTGCTTGTTTTTTTGTACAAACTCTTTCCCCGTCTGTCTAAAGCAATTCTCTGTTTTCTGTTATTTCTAGTCAAATATTTTTTTGCTTAGTTCTCTCCTCTTTATAGTTCTTTTTATGTCGACTCTAGTGACATGACATGCACGCATAATTCTAGGCCTAATCTTAAAGGTTCAATCATGAAGCAATTGGGAAGATAATAGGGGAACTTAAGGGAAACAAGAACAGATTGAGATCATTTGAAGCCCGAACCATGTGAAACTGGGGCTGATAGAACATAAAGAAACCTTATGTGTCATGCCGCATCAGTTTGAAATTAAAGACAAATTTGCCTAAACTGGCAAGGGTCATTCGTGATAATGAGAGTTAGAGTGTTGCCCAATGACGCTTTGTATTTAACAGATAAAGAAAGAAAATGTGTGGATATAGCTATCGAGTCTAGCACAATCAGAAGATGTTACAAATGTTTGTTTAATCGCATTGTTTGTGCTTGGCATGTTTTGAAGATTGGAATGACGAAGGCATTTTGTTCTGTTATCTAAACACTCTATCCTTTGTTACCCCTTTGAGCCTTATTTGCTTTCTTTCATACCCCTCTTTCGGAATCAGTAGCAAAGATTAGAAACACAAGCGTGAAAGCTAAGTAAAGAAAAAGAATGGAAAAAAAGAAGAAGAACAACAAAACAACAAAAAGAAAAAAGAAAAATAAAAAGAAAAAGAAAAAAACACAAAAGAAAAATAATAATAACCGAAAAGAAAAACTATAACAACAAGGAAATCAGTGTGAACTATGTTTGACCTGATTCTTTTAAGGATACGTAGGCAGCCTCACGGATCGGTCACAGTGAAACAAAAATCAAAAGACCCCCAAGCAAGAAACTGGGGCAGAAGTTGTGGTTGTTGTAAAGAAATCTGATTCCGAAAGTTGTAATTTTGAACCCATGTTGAATTATTTTGAGCCTTTAATACCCTTTCTTTCTAACCCTATCCAAAAGCCCACGTTACGGTCCAAAGAAAGACCTTCTGATCAGTTTTCAAAAGATGCCAAGTCGAGCAGATAAAGATGATTCATGCCAGGGGCAACACTCCAGTCCAAGCAGAAAAATAATGAACATGAGAGAGTCTTATTGGTGAAGACCCTCATGGGCACCATAAGGCGACGAAAGCTGAGAAGAATAAAAGAAAAAAAATGAGAGAGTCTCATTGGTGAAAACTTCCACGGGCACCTTGAGGTGACTGTAAGTTAAGAGAAAGACCAAAATGCGAGAGTCTTGATAGTGAAAGCCCTTCAAGCACTACAAGTCGAATAAGGATTGTGAATCTAATTGGATGTACGAAGCATGGAAGTCCCATTTCACGGAAAAAGGCACGACAAGAGTTGAACATCGGAATTGCTTAACAGAATAGTCCGCAAGCATATGTCACAGACATTAGAGTTAGTATCCACACCCGATAGGTTTCTACCTTGTAGTTTTTCTTGTTAGGAACCATCTTCTTCCTTTTGTCCTTCACTCTATTCCTTTTTCTTGTCCACTTCTTCTTCCTGAGTATGTCTGGTCAGAACAAGTGAGAAATAATTTTAAAATTTTCCATAAGCTTTCCAATAGCATAAGACGAGATCTGGCTAGTACGTCAAAGTAACATAAGTCAGGAAAGAACAACAAGCGCACTGAGCTGGTAATAATCAACATGCTTTGGGATCCCTGCAAAATACAAAGGTTTGGTATATATCAATTCATGGAGAATGCAACAGATGGAGGGTGTTGGGTGAACCGATCAAAGGTATATTCTGTGATAAGATTGACAAAAAGGGTGGACCAGTGACAAGCAAGATATTCCGAACATAAATCAAAGGTTATAGACCTTAAGGCCAAGGCCAGTGGTTTAAATAAGGGAAAAGCAAGATGTGCATTGAAGTTGGTAACAATCAATATGCTTTGGGGATCAGGTGAAACACAAAGGTTTGGTAGATGTCAGTCCAAGAGCAATACAACAGATAGAAGGTATTGGGTTCGAATGAAGAGAGGTATTTTCTGGGTTAAGGTTTACAAAGGAAGTGGTTAGTCAATGAACAAGCAGGGTCTTCGAATGGAAATCAGTTATCATGTCAAGTGAAGGAGCAACAGGCTTTCAGGCCAAGGCCAGTAGTTTAAGTCAAGAAAGAACATCATACACATGGAGTGGTTGGAATGGATGTGACTCAGGATTTATGGAGACACAAAGGTCGGGTATATGCCAGTTCATGATCAATGCAACAAATAGAGAATATTGGGTCTAAATGGAGAAAAGGTAATACGGATGACATAGAAAGTGGTTAATAAACAGGCTAGGCCTTCAAGTGGAAATCAGTTTTTATGGAAGATATTGGGGTCAGATAAGAAGACTAGAACTGAAAACAACAGTTAGGAATCCTGCAGCTAAGGACCAATCAGAAGGTCGGAAAATTTCAACCAAGTTCAAGGCAGTCAGACAAAATGGAGTACAGAAAGGAGCGAAGAAAAAACCATCCCCAGCAAGAGTATCACAACCAACCACCATATTTAAACTGATGAAATTTTTCTTTGATTGAAACAGGGGCAGAAAATCTTGGTTGTTTCGGAGAAACCCACCGTAAGGAAAGGAAAGCACCAAACATGTATGATCTTAAATTCTCAGGACCCTCCTGAAAAATAGGATTCAATTTAAAAGTTAAAATAAGCATGAGTACCATAATTCAACACAAATTCACCCAAAGAAACACCATCTTTTTTCCACCTTTTCCCCCAAAAAGAAACACCATCTTTTTCCACCTTTTCCCCCAATAGGAAACACTATCTTTTTCCACCTTTTTACACAATTTGAATTAGGAGTTTTCAGGACCCTCCTGAATAATAGGATGTAACCTTAAAATTATCTTGAAAAAAAAAGGGAAACAACAATAAAAGATCCAGTAGTAGGAGAATGATGTAGTATTGAAACAAGTAATTTACCAAAAGATGTCTAGGACTCACCTAAATAATGGGACATAGATTTTAAAATTGTTAAAAGTGTTTAGTCACATGATTCAGATAACACTCACAGATGCACTCAGCTATTAAACTGGGACAGAAAATTTCCTTTTGTTTTTGTTGAAGTCAGGTACCCCTATGAAGAACAGGGAAGACCACACGGGATTAGGAAGAATACATTTAAGTTTTGAAGTAGGGAGCCCGCTCGTATAACAGAGGAATACATTCAAGTTTTGAAGTCGGGAGCCCGCCCGTATAACAGAGGAATACATTTGAGTTTTGAAGTCGAGAGCCCGCCCATATAACAGAGGAATACATTCGAGTTTTGAAGTTGGGAGCCCGCCCGTATAACAGAGGAATGCATTCAAGTTTGAAATCGGGAGCCCGCCCGTATAATAGAGGATACATTCAAGTTTTGAAGTCGGGAGCCCGCCCGTATAACAGAGGAATACATTCAAGTTTTGAAGTTGGGAGCCCGCCCGTATAACAGAGGAATACATTCAAGTTTTGAAGTCGGGCGCCCGCCCGTATAACAGAGGAATACATTCAAGTTTTGAAGTCGGGAGCCCGCCCGTATGACAGAGGAATACATTCAAGTTTTGAAGTCGGGAGCCCGCCCGTATAATATCGGAATACATTCAAGTTTTGAAGTCGGGAGCCCGCCCGCCCGTATAACAGAGGAATACATTCAAGTTTTAAAGTCGGGAGCCCGCCCGTATAACAGAGGAATACATTCAAGTTTGAAGTCGAGAGCCCGCCCGTATAACAGAGGAATACATTCAAGTTTTGAAGTCGGGATCCCGCCCGTATAAAAGAGGAATACATTCAAGTTTTGAAGTCAGGAGCCCGCCTGTATAACAAAGGAATACATTTGAAGTTTCAGAAGTCAGGACCCGGCCTGAAGAACAGAGGTATTACCATTCAAGTTTTAGTTTTCAAATTCTTATTAATATCTGATAATATGTGCCCAGCTACCAAACTGGGGCAGAAAATTTTCTTTGTTTTGTCTATTTTGTTGAAGTGAGGAGCCCGCCTGGATAACAAAGGAATACATTTCAAATTTTAGCAGTCAGGAGCCCGCTTGGAGAATAGAGGAATACATTTCAATTTTGAAGTTAGGAGTCCGCCTGTATAACAGAGGAATACATTTGAAGTTTCAAAAGTCAGGACCCCGCCTGAAGAACAGAGGTATTACAATTCAAGTTTTAGTTTTCAAATTCTTATTAATATCTGGTAATATGTGCCCAGCTACCAAACTGAGGCAGAAAATTTTCTTTATTTTGTCTATTTTGTTGAAGTCAGGAGCCCGTCTCGAGAACAGGGGAATACATTTCAAATTTTAGCAGGTAGGAGCCCGCCTGGAGAACAGAGGAGTATATTTCAACTTTGAAGTCAGCAGCCCGCCTGTATAACAGATGAATACATTTGAAGTTTCAGAAGTCAGGACCCCGCCTGAAAAACAGAGGTATTACAATTCAAGTTTTAGTTTTCAAATTCTTATTAATATCTGGTAATATGTGCCCAGCTACCAAACTGGGACAGAAGATTTTCTTTGTTTTGTCTATTTTGTTAAAGTCGGGAGTCTGCCTGGAGAACAGAGGAATACATTTTAAATTTTAGCAGTCAGGAGCCCGCCTGGAGAACAGAGGAGTATATTTCACCTTTGAAGTCAGCAGCCCGCCTGTATAACAGATGAATACATTTGAAGTTTCAGAAGTCAGGACCCCGCCTGAAAAACAGAGGTATTACAATTCAAGTTTTAGTTTTCAAATTCTTATTAATATCTGGTAATATGTGCCCAGCTACCAAACTGGGACAGAAAATTTTCTTTGTTTTGTCTATT
Organism: Nicotiana glauca; assembly: GCA_026770625.1. NCBI lineage: Eukaryota > Viridiplantae > Streptophyta > Magnoliopsida > Solanales > Solanaceae > Nicotiana > Nicotiana glauca. The sequence goes on from MU678078.1 coordinate 138,636, forward strand.
TTGTTAAAGTCGGGAGTCTGCCTGGAGAACAGAGGAATACATTTTAAATTTTAGCAGTCAGGAGCCCGCCTGGAGAACAAAGGAATACATTTCAATTTTATCAGTCAGGATCCCGCCTGGAGAACAGAGGAATACATTTCAAGTTTTAGCAGTCACGAGCCCGACGGAAGGACAGAGGAATACATTTCAAGTCAGCGGTCAGGAGCCCGCCTGGAGAGCATGGGAATACATTCAAGTTCAGCAGTCAGACATCACTTGGAGAAAGGAAAAACATCTCAAAATGTAGTTGGCAGTCACGCATCCACCTAGAGAAAGGGAAAAACATCTGAGATTACAATTCAAAACGGCAAAAAATGAATTTCACCGGGAGAATACAAGTCAGCAACAAAAGAAGCTCGCGGCAAGAATGCGAGTCAACAATCCGAGGTGATTAACAAAAGTTAGTCACGATCCAAAAAAAAAGAGAAAGGAAAGAAGCGTCACGACTCAATTCCCAAACCCGGTCGTGATGGCGCCTATCGTGAAGACAAGTCCAGCCAACTAACTCACATCGTTTCATTAACAATTTTTTTTTTAACATAATGAATAGAAATACAACTTAAATAACATTGGTTAACAATATTTACAACCCAACTCAGCCCGATCGGGGTGTCATAAGTCACGAGCGTCTAAGAAGTAGGAACACAACTACAAGGCCAAATATATATAAAATGAAATCTGGAATCCAAAAGATAAGTTTGGTTCCGCGAACGCTGGCGGTCACCTTGCTCAGCTACAATAGCAATACCCTCAACCAGCTCAAAACCCGCTACCGGGTGGACAATACCTGCATCTGCACGCGAGGTGTAGGGAGTAAAGTGAGTACTCCAACTCTGTGAGTAATAAAAGTAAATAATAACTGAGCAGCCAGAAATCACGTAAGGCAAACAACATGCTATACAGAAGTCGGGTACAATTTATGAGAAAATACTGAAATCTTTAGAAATGTTTTGGCTCCGTTCAAATCATTTTCGAAAATGGTCCTTTCAATAATTATGAAAATGGTTTCAAATAGTTAGTGTTGATTAGCACAGAAAATCCGCCCCTCGGGCACAAATACCACAGTATAACAGGTAAAAGGCAAGAAACATGCAAAATGAGCACATAAAAGCTCGCCTCTCGGGCAATATCTCAAACTAAACCAGCCCCTCGGGCTCACTCTCCACAACACTCTCGGCCCCTTGGGATCTCTCTCTCAAATCACTCTCAGAAATAGTATTGCATAATAATCGCTGCGGCGCGCAGCCCAATCCATAGCTCGTTGTGGCGTGCAGCTCGATCCATATGGGTACCCACCTTCACTGTGGGTGTGTAGACTCCGGAGGGGCTCCTACAGCCCAAGCGCTATATATCACTGCGGCGTGCAGTCCGATCCAATATATACATACTGCGGCGTGCAGTCTGATCCATATAATATACTACAACGGCGTGCAGTCCGATCTATATAATATACTACTGCGGCGTGCAATCCGATCCATATAATATACTACTGCGACATGCAGTCCGATCCATATAATATACTACTGCGGCATGCAGTCCGATCCATATATAATCCTCACATCCAGGCCCTAGGCCTCACATCCCTCCGTGTATCCTTACATCCGGCCCTCGGCCGCACTCAGTTAGAATATCGTCACAAGCCCCTTGGGCACTAGTAAAACAGTAGTCCTCAGCCCAAATTATCATTTAAGACTCAATATGATTGAAAGTGGTTGAGTTGTAAAGTAGTGGAGAAATAGTATGACTGAGTTCAAGTGATAGGTCAAAACAGCAAGGAAGACAGTGAAAATAATCCCTGAAGGGTTCAAATAGTTGGCACGAAGCCCAAGTATAGAAATCAGCCCAAACAACAGTGATAACAAATAAATTCCAGTCAAATACGCGGTAAAATCAACAACCGGGACGGACCAAGTCACAATCCCCAACGGTGCTCTACCCCACGCTCATATCCGGCGTGCAAGTCACCTCAATACAGCACTATAATGTACAAATCCGGGGTTTCAAACTCTCAGGATATCATTTACAATCATTACTCACCTCGAACCGGTGAAATCTCTAGCCCGCGACGCCTTTTCCCTCCAAATCGGCCTCCACGCGCGTCGAATCTAGCCAAAATCAGAGCGAATGCATCACAATATGCTAAGGGGATAATACCCGATCGAAAGAAATCGAGAAATAGCAAAAATCTCGAAACTAGCAAAACCCGAGCTCCGGGCCCACTTCTCAAAAAATTACAAAACTTACATTACCGGATTCCGCGTCTTGCCACGAGTCCATACATACCAAGAACTCCTAAATCCGAGCTCAAATGACCTATCAATTCCCAATTTGAAATTGTCAAAAACTCAAGCCCTAGCTTTACCCTTTTTTTTAATGAATTTCAACCAATTTCCATGTTAATTCTACCATAAACTTGAATAATTAGGCCAATGAACTTACCTCTAATCCTTCTCCCTTGAATCCATCTTCAAAGTCGCCTCAAAGCTCTCAAAATCGCTCCATAATGGAGGAAAAATGATATAAGTTCGCGGATGAAGTAATGATATAAACCCTTTTGCCAACAACGATTTTCACTTTTGCGGCTAAATAACCGCACCTGCGGTCCCCGCACATGCGACCAAATGACCGCTTATGCGATCACACTTAAAATCCCCTGGACCGCTTATACGGTCTAGAACCGCTTCTGCGGTCGCCGCATTTGCGGATCCGCAACTGCTTCTGCGAAAAAGGGTTCCCAGAACCAAATCCGCTTATGCGACCCAATCGCCGCATCTGCGGAACCGCTTATGCGGCTTCTTTTCCGCGGATGCGGAAACAATAGAACCAGCAAACCTCTTCCATGCAACAAACTCCAAATTCACCATTTAACCACCTGAAATCACCCCGAGGCCCCCGGGACCTCAACCAAAAGCACAGATATGATATATTACTTTATTCAAACTTGCTCGAATCATCAAATCACCACCGTTAACATCAAAATCCTCAAACTTCCCCAAATCAAAGCCTAAGTTCTTCAGGAACTTCCGAAATGCACTTTCGATCAAAAACCCGACCAAACGATGTCCGAATGACCTGAAATTTTGCACACATCTCCAAAATCATCTAACGAAGCTACATCAACTCTTTGAATTCCATTCCGACCCTCGGATCAAAATCTCACATGTCAACCGGAATTCGCCAAAATTTAAACTTCGCCAATTTAAGCCTAATTCTACTCCGTACCTCCAAATTCAATTCCGCTCGCACTCCCAAGCCACAAATCACCTCCCGGAGCTAACCAAACTATCGAAATTCACATTCGAGCCCTCTAACTCATAAGTCAACATCCGGGTGACTTTTCCAACTTAAGCCTTTTTAAAAGAGACTAAGTGTCTCATTTCTTATCAAAAACCATTGCAAATCAACCTAATTACACAAGACACGGATAATGAAGCATAAAGAAGCTGAAAATGGGGAAAACGGGGTGGTAATACCTGAGACGACGGGTCGGGTCGTCACAAGAAGTGACTTTCTCTGGACCCAAATACAGAAGTTGATGAAAGATGTGAGCTTCTCAAGACATGGTTGAGGTCACAAGCACTACTTGTCCAGTCTTGATCAGAAAAAGAAGAAGAGCCAGCTAGCAACTAGCAAGCGTTAAGGTTCAAATCCAAAGTCTGCATGAAGAACCATTCAAAACTCAAGATCAAGCTTCAGAAAACTTATAGATAGGAATCTTGTAACTCGTGGTTGACAGGTTTAGCTAGTATTTTTTATCTTTTGATTTTTGATGTAACATTAGGATATCGGACCGGAACCTCGGCGAAACGGCACCTCGACTGGCTCTTCAGCTCGGCATACTCCATCACCTCACTCACCTCTAAACTACACGTGGCCTGATTCCTTTATAGCCAAGGATATGTAGGCAGCTCAGATACCAGGGCTCTGTCACATTCTCATTTTCTCTTAGTTTTGGTCTCTTTAATTAAGAGTCGGGTCAGAATACCTGTCTAGTTGTTCTTTGTCCAAAAACGCTTCGCATTTCCAGTCAAAGAGGGGCAACTGCCGACATGTGATTTTTGACCATCCACAAGATTTTTCATATTTTAGCATGTAATTATTTAATTTAGACCTAATATAGCTATTTCAACGCATTGCGACTTTTTTACTTTATTTTATTACAAGAAAAATAAAAATTTTAAAAAATATATTTTGGTTTATGTATTTTTCATATAAAAAAAGATTTAAAATAATAATAATAATACAAAAAATAGTACCTTATTTTTATCTTTATATAATTTTGAAAACACAAAAATAATTTCATATTTAGTTTAATTAGGATTAGATTTGTCATTGTGTAGTATTTCTATCTTATTTTAAAAGGCATTGTATAGTATTTCAGATTATGAAAAAATACAAAAACAAAATATGTTGCATTTGTATTTAGGATTTAATTTTGCATTTTAGGATTAGTCAACAAATTAGTTGTTTTATAAAAATGGGAAAAATCACAAAAAATAAGTTATTTTTGCACTTTTAATTTTAATTTTTAAACTTTAGTAGTTTTCCCTTTAACTTGGTTCTTAATTATTGATGGTAATTGTTATTAAAGTAATTATTAAGAAACTTTCATAATGATAGGGATAACAATTCACTAAGGAATTAACTAAATAGCACTAATTTATTGGGTAATTAAAAATAAATTTTTTTTTGTAGTGGTGAATGTACTAAGCTATGTGCTTATTTAAAGAGGGCTGAAATATACACTGGATACTCTCCATATACACTCTATATACACTGAAAAAGAAGATATTTTTGGACCTCCACCTTACCAAGAAAACCATATCCATCTCCCTTAGTGGTCTCTTTATTGGAGTGGGAAAAAAAGGTCAAAACACTTTAAGAGGAGGAGAGGATTTTGGGGGAAAGAGAGAGGGAGTGTGTGATAATTTTAAAAAGGGGACCTCCCCATTCTGCTCGGGGAGAGAGGTTCAAAGAGAGAGGCTCAAACAAAACAGAGAAACGGAAAAAAAAGGGGATGGATTCTTCTTAACGGAGACAGGGATATATACTATATATGCTGGATATACACTTTATATAAGGGGCAGTAAAAAAAATGGACTGTAATCAGCGTCGCAGCCATAGAGCTCCCACCCTCATCAGTTCATCTCCTTCCTCATAAACAAAACCAGAACGAAAATTCCATCAGCCGAGAGACAACTCCAGATCAGGAACTCCAGATCACATCCATTTTTCTTCTTCTTCATTTATAGGGATGGACCCCACATAATATACTATTCATTTGCCGATTTATTTATTAGGTATTTTTGTTATTGCAGTATAATGAGAATTGTCTAGGTTCTTCCATATATAGTAAGCTCCTAAAATTGGAATACAATAAAATACCCATGCATGCTTTTCTGCAAAATATGAAAGAAAGAAGGAAACTTTCAAAGGGCAAAAAGTTCCAAAATTTTGCAAATTCATTTCCTACATGGATGGGTTACTCAGTTTGGTTATTTCCACTCATTAAATATTGTGAATCCCCTAATTTTTGGGGGATAGTTTTGCTTTGACTATCTCTTTTTTCTCCATTGCTTTGACTAATTTGAAGAAGAAAAAGTTGGGCTAATAGCCTGAAGAGTCATTTGATTGCTTGTTAGAGTTGTGCAGGTATTAGTATGTAGAGATTAGTTATGTAGGAATTAGTTATGCAGGGTTTAGTTATGCATGATTTAATTATGAAGGGATTAGTTGTGCAAGAATTAATAATGCATGAATTAGTAATTTATGGATTGTAATTGATGGTAGGATAGAAGCCCGTATTTTAGTCATAGTTTGCACTCTAATTAATGTATTTTACTTGTGTTGAGCTTGAATGATAGTGGATTTCACTTATTATATTGTGTTATACCTTGGAGGAAGTGATTCCGAGTTAAAAAGATAATATGGAGCTTAATCGAACAAGTTGGGACATTGAAGTCTGATTAAATCGGGATAGAGTTTGAGGGTTGAGGACCAAGCCTTGATATCAAAAATTGAAGAAGCAATTTTACTATGTAAAAAATTCACAGCCGCGGCGCATGGGGTGGCACATGGCAGTGCTTTGTGCTGTTATCTGTCAGAAATGACTCTCCGAACTTCCCCACTAGCGTCCCGCATAGGGCGGCGCACATACACAAAATTCTCAGAGTTATTTTCTTATTTCGGCTTGGAAAGGGGAGTTTCGTCCGGGCCCATTTCTACATGGTATAAATACACCAAAAAGACATTTTTGAAGGGACTTTTGATTTTTTTTAAAAAGGACTTTTGACCTTAGAAGCTTTTGGAGAGCATTGGAGGCTACAAGACATGATATTTCATCATTTTTCCATCTATTCATTACGATAGTTTGGATTGTAACGTTAGATTGATATTTTCTTACTCTTTTATTATATTTGTGATGACTTCCTCTATGATTATGGAGTAGTTACCCTTAGAGTTTGACAGATATAGTGATATGATAAATATTTGTGGCCTTTAACTTTAGTTCCTTGCTTGAATACATTTATGAAGCTTTGAATTGTTGCAACTTTATTGACCGATTTATTTAATCGAAAGAGGACTATTTTGGTAATTATCTCTGCATTATTTTGTTTGGTTTAATTCAGTGGTTCTCTTAAGTAATCGAAAGAGCTTGTTGAATTGTTGATTAAATCAAGTTAGGAGAATATTCAAGAGAGGTTATCCTGAAGACTAACTCATAAATGCATGCTTGCATATTTTCAAAATGCTTATATTACTTCACCTCGTATAGTTAAGATTTAATCGAGAAAGGAGTCTTGACTATACATTTGAACTAATCAATGAGTGAATTCGTAAGAATCATTATGACATTAGAGCGAATTAAGCTAGAGTTGAATCCCAAATAGTTATATTACACCTATCATGTCATGACCCTTATTCCTCACATTGATAAGAAACATACCCAGATAATCTCTAGTTCTGTGCAATCAATTGTCAATTGCTTTACTTTAGTAATTAATCATAGTTCGTAATTAATCCAATTCAAGTTTTGATCATCCTAAATGACAGTTAAACCAGAAATTACTAGAGCATTATTTAAATCCAATTCCTGTGGAGATGATAATTTTAATATACTATTTTAGGCTAGCGAGCATCAATTTCGTATTGTATTTTGTGCTCATCAACTTTTGGCGCTGTTGCCGTGGATTGAAAAGCAATAGTGTTCAAAATAGTTTTTGTGCTAATTCAGAAGTCTATTTTATTTTATTCTTCATGGATTTTCTCTTCCGCGTGTAGGCAACAGGTTGACTTCTCTAGTGTATGACTCGATCTTTGTCAAAAAAATTGATTTCATAAAATCCAGAGGTGGAAAAGTGCCTGTGGCAGTTGAGAAAAAAGATATAATTCACGGGAAATTTTTTAGGACAACCTTCAACCTAAAAACACGTGGCTATGAACGGTGATGATGGGGTAGATTTGGCTTCAAGAGAGGTAGCACAACAAGAAGCTTTATGGTTAGCAGCTGAGACAGTCCTCGGAGCTACTGAGGCGACTATTGAAGATGGTTGGAGTCGAATATTCAATCTAAATCGACCCTTGGTTGAAGACTAGCTCGAAAGTATGATACATATTCCTGGTAGAGAATTAGGTGAGTATGCCAGATCAGTCTTCAATCAGGGACTGTCCAGTGTCAAACCTCCACCCGTAGCAACACCTTCAAGTACAATGGAGTGTCAAAAGATGCAGTCTACTTAAGATTATTTCCCTTTTTACTGAAGTATTACACAAAGAACTAGCTTCGTCGCGTACCAACTGGGACGATCAGGACATGGAAAAATATGACTAAAAAGTTCTTTGACAAATACTTCTCAACTGCAAAAACAGTGAAATTCATAACCTCTACCAGAAGGACACGAAATAGTTTTCGAGGCTTAGGAAAGATTTAAGGAGATAGTGAGAAAGTGTCAGCATAATGGGATTGAATTGTAGATGCAACTCCAGGACTTTTGGGATGGACTGACACCCTCCTCACGACGAACTCTGAGTACTGTAGTTGGAGGTCCTTTCATGAAAAGGACTCTTGAGAAGATTGTTGCAATTCTTGATGATCTCTCTGAAGATGCAAACCAATGGCCTACTGAGAGTAATGGTAGAATAAAATTAGTTGGGGTTTACCAGATAGACTAACATATTAATGCAATCCCATCTAGACACCATGGAAAGAGAGATAACAAAGTTAACATTGGCCAAGGTACAGGATGCAAGCATCATGTGACTTTTGTAGAGTGGGACACCCTACACATGAGTGTCATGCTTCATTGAAGTTGATGTTGTAGGGAGATTTCATAGAGTCAACTACCAAAGTGGAAACATTTTTAACTCCATGGGACTGAGGCACCCAGGTTTCTCTTGGAGTTCACCAGGTGGCAGTGCAAACGCATGGCAGAAAATAACTCCAGAACCCAGGAATATAGAGCGCCAAGTTTTCGAAATTAGCAGAGGTAGCAATATCATCCTCCACAGTCTAATCAGTCTAGCATGGAAGATCTGATGAAGGCTTTTATTATAAAGACAAGTGAGAGACTTGAAACCCATGGCACAACTATCATAGAACATGGCACGACCATTCGAAACTTGGAAAGAGAGGTGGAGTAACTTGCTAATCTATTATCTTAAGAGGTTCCAGGAACTCTCCCTGTTGATATTGAAAGAAATCCAAAAGAGACGTATTGGAGGATCCCAAGGTAAACCAACAGTATGGGCTGATTGAAAGACATGTGTGAAGGGGCAAGAAAATGACAACATTCTAGAAGTTCCAAAGATGGTAGATGATGGTCTGAAGAAAAGGGGGAAGACTAGAGCTCAGAAGAAGAAGAAGAAAGATGAGAATGCGATAAATGAGGAGACTGAAGAAACTAAATATATGCATGCTCTACCTTTCCCATAGAATCAGAGAAGAGAGAAGTTGGAAAAATAATTTGGGCGCTTTCTAGAAGTGCTCAAGCAGATGCATGTGAATATACCTTTCACATAGATGCTCTCACAGAAGCCAACTTATGCTAAATTTTTGAAGGAGATATTGTCCAAAAAGAGAAAAGTTGAAGAGACATAGCTTGGCAAGTTCACAGAGCATGGTAGTGCCATTTTTCAAAATAAGCTCCCTCAAAAGTGTGGATATCCAAGGAATTTTACTATACCTTGATCTTTGGAAAGTGCTAAGTTTGAAAAATCTTTGTGTGATTCAGGTCATTCTATTAATCTTTGTCTTTGTCTATTTTCAGGAAATTAGAGGGAGAGATTGGAGAAATCAGGTTGATACATATGTCCTTCCAGCTGGCGGGTCAGAATACAATCATACTTATAGGAATAGTGAAAGGTGTGCTAGTTCAGGTGGAGAATAGGGAGCTCCCTCTGATTTTAAGAAGACCCTTCTTGGCTACTAGCAAAGTAATTATAGACATCCAGGAAAGGCAGCTCATGTGTAGAGCGGGAAGGAAAGGGTAATCTTCAAGATGGAAGGAGCGAGGGGGACCTAAAGGAGCAACTTGGAGAGAGTAAAATTGATAAGTTTTGGGTGTACCCTAAGAAGGCCGAAAAGAAGCTCTCAGCATGGATGTTTGCACTGGGTCGGGCATGCAAATAAGATCTCGACTTCAATTCAGACTCCGTTTAGATTAATCAAAAAAGTTTTTTTACCTCTTGATTTTTATTTGTGTGCCATGGGGACATGTCACAATTTAAATTGGGGAGTCGGAGATGTAAATATGTACATGTGTATTTGCTTTTTTTTCTTTTGATTTAAAAAATGAATTTGACTTTTCCTGACAATGGATTTCGACTGCCTTCTTGAGGAATCAAGGTCGAAGAAAATTTTTTTTGTTTTCTTAAGTAATGTAACAATCCCCTTTGGTTTTTTATTATGCCGCAGTTCTTTTTCAAGGATTTTGGTTGAACCGGGTGTAGTTAGTTTCTCTTTTATTAGAAATAGTAAAGTCTTGTGCTACAATGTTAAATGTAGATGACTTTTCCTAACGTTATTGTGCCTTGAGAGTAGTGATTGCCTTAGTTGTGACACATAGGCTCACTTATTGACTCACGTATAAGTGTTGTAAAATATTTGATTTTGATGTTGCTTATCTGCTTTGACTTGAGAGTTGAGATAGATCTGATCCCGAGTGAGTAATGTGCCAATTTGTGTATGAGGTTGTTGATATTCTGTGCATGTCAGTTGATGCCAAGAACTTGTCCATATGTTTGTAAAGTGAAATAGTAGTCTTGTTCAATATAGGAAGTGATATAGGCATTTCTTTATTGAGCAAATTATTTATGAGCCGCCTAACTGTTGTGTATCCTTGTAGCCCCTTTGAGCCTGTAATCCTACTTCTTTAGCAACTACACTACAAGCTTGATCCATTTTATTTTGAATTGGCTATCAGTTTGAATCTTTTACCTCTCTTGAGCACTTGAATTTGTTATGAACTTGTAAAAGCTGAGTTGAGGTATGGTCGAATGTTTGAGTGGAACTATTAAAAAAGAAGAAAGACGCACTGTTTGAAAAAATATGAGAGCCACTTGTAGAGAATTGAAAAAAGAGATAGAAAAAATATTGGTGTTTGTATATAGTATAAAGAAAATTATTCCTTGCTAGTGGTAAACCTTGCTTTGTCTGTGCTTAAAGAAATTGGGATCTTGGTGTTAATATTATGTAAAGGTTAGAATGTGGTTCAACATAAATGTGGGGTTTAAATTGTAAAATTGTATGTATTAAAGTTCTCAGGGAGGTGTAGTCACTATTATCCAAATTACAACCCGTCCCGCAACCTACATTACAACCAATTAAAGTCCTACTTGATCCTTGACCGAATGCGCTTAATTAGTAGAGACATTATGGGCAAGCATATGGTGCGTCTTTTGTGGCACATGAAGTTTAATTATGAGAGTGAGTGAATTATTTCTATCTTGAGTTCCTATGTGTTCTTGAATTTTATTTTGTGTAGAACTACTCTCTATCTTTGATGTGAGGTTGCGATGAAAAGGTAATATCTTTGGCCTGTGAGTTGGAGTAAGTGAGTAGGTTTTGAAATACATAGTTCATATGAGTCGAGTCTTGAGGCTAGGATGCTATGACATGGTGCTTAGTCTGCTTTAATTATTCTTGGTATGATGAGTTAGGGAAGTTATCTCATAATAAGGTCGTCTTTATGTAAAGTGCAGTTTGATTGCTCGAGGACGAGCAATGATTTAAGTGTGGGGTATTGATGATAAGCTAGAAACATGTATTATAGTCATAATTTACACTCTAATTACTATATTTTACTTGTATTTGAGCTTGAATGATAGTGAATTGCACTTATTATGTGTGTTATACCTTGCAGGAAGTGATTTTGAGTTAAAAAAGATAATCAGGAGCCTAATCGAATAAGTTGGAGCTTTGAAGTCTGAGTAAAAGCTCAAAGATTAAATCAGGATAGCATTCGGGGATCGAGGAATAAGCCTGGATATCAAAAATCAAAGAAGCCGGCAGTGCCACAGTGCTTTGTGCTGCTGTCTGTCATAAACGACTCTTGAAATTCCCCACTACCGCCTCGCATGGGGCCGTGCATGTGCGATACGCATGTACAAAATTCTCAGAGTATTTTTTCTGCTTTGGATTGAAAAGGGTAGTTTTGTTCGTGCCCGTTCCAACATGGTATAAATACGCAAAAAAGACATTTTTGAAGGGACTTTTGCATTGAGTTGCAAGAAATTAAAATACTCACTTTCAAGGAAAATGTTGCCTTTTCTCAAACCTAAGTTCTAAGAAGCCTTTTGTCATTTTGTTACTTGGCCCATATATATGAAAATTGAAATGACATTTTTAAATATAATTTAAATTGTTAGGGAAAGAGAAACGTTTTTGTCCAATAGAAAAGGTATGATATTTTATTTAAACACTAGATGGGGTTTGCCCGTGCATAGTACGGGCCCAACATTTGGAATTCAAATTACATTTAATCCCTGCATATTTTAAATAACTACAATTTCACAAACGCATAAACAAAGTTCCATTCTAGGTAAAAGTGATAACATCGAGGACCGTATATTACTTAGAGTATGCATATTCAGAATTTTGCTCCTTTGAAATTACATCCACAAAGATAATTATAACGACCCGGTCGGTATTTTTAAGAATTAATGTCCCAATCCCCTATTAACTAATTTTTTCCAAATTTGTTTTTGCTATTGTAAGTTGCCGGGAGGATCCGTTTTGAGTTTCAGAGTGTTTTGGAATACTTAGTCCCCAAATGAAAGTTTAAGCTTTAGAATTTGGACCGTAGTCGGAGCAGTGTGAAGACAATCTCAGAATGGAATTTCGTCGATTCCGTTAGCTCCGTTGGGTGATCTCGGGCTTAGGGGTGTGTTCGGATTGTGTTTTGGAGGTCCGTAGCTTATTTAGGCTAGAAATACCGAAAATAAAAATTTTGAAGTTTTCAGATCGATAGTGAGATTTTGATATCGGGGTCGGAATCCGATTTCGAAAGTTGGAATAGCACCGTAGTATTGAATGTGACTTGTGTGCAAAATTTGGGGTCAATTTTGGTTGGTTTCGGCATCCGTCGTAAGTTTCTTGAAGTTTCAAGTTCTTTAGGTTTGGATTGGAGGGTGATTCATGGTTTTAGCGTTGTTTGATATGATTTAAGGGTTGAAATGAGTCCGTATGATGTTTTAGGATTGGTTGGTATGTTTGGTTGAGGTCCCGGGGGTCTCGACTGAGTTTTGGATGCGTAACGGATGTGATTTTGGACTTAGGCAAATTAGAAAGTTGTTGTTTCTTATATTTTCGCACCTACGGTGAGGAGTCCGCAGGTGCGAGCCGCATATGTGATAGAGTGAGTTGCATATGCGGTTCTGGCACTGTTGTCCAGTGACCGCAGAAGTGAACCGCACCTACGAAGAAGGCAAAACAGGTGCGGGTTATGACGTTTAATGAAAATCGCAGGTGCGGTCCCATGGTCGCAGAAGCGGAAATCGCTGGGCAGAAATACGAAAAATCAAGGGTTTGAGTTCATAAATTGGAAAATCAATTTGGAGCTTAGGGTAAGGAGATTTTGGGAGGATTTTGAAGAGGAAATCAGTGGGTAACGATTCCTTAACCCTTTCTAGTTGTATTCCATCAATCTAATCTTAGTTTTGTCTTTTAATTTCGGATTTGGGGTGAAAAATTGAGAGAAATGTGGAAAAGTTCCCCAACCAAGTTTTTGGGTTTTGATTCGGTTTTAGTCGTCGGAATTGAGTATCTTTGGAAGAGTGTTCTCGTGAGTGCATGGGCGTTCTAAATTGGTAACTTTTACTCGATTCCGAAACATGGGACTGGAGAGGATTTTTGGGCGTTTTTCTATTTCCTTATCTTAGATTCGTTTCCTTTGGCTAAATTCATTGTTTGTAGTTATATTTACATTATGAAATTTATTTAATTAGATTTGGGTTGTTCGGAGTTGGATACTCGTGGCAAGAGTGTGGTTTCAGATTGATTTTGAGTCGATTCGAGTAAGTGGCTTGCCTAACCTTGTGTGGAGGAACTCCCCTTAGGATTTGGCATTGTTGTTATATGAATGTCGTGTACGTGAGGTGACGAGTGCGTACACGTGCTTATTATTGGAAAAACCCCGTTTTCATTAAGTAAATATCTATGTTTCCTTTTTGTTGAACACTACTTGTATTTTAAATCCTACTATTTAGCTTGGGAGAGCATGCTTAAGTGACTTCACTGCACTATCTGCTTAAATTGTTTACCTGAATTATGTGCAACACGTTTAGAATAGAAATCTCAGCTTTTCTTGGTATGAACTTGAATAGAACTGTAAATTATTTCTTGAGAATGTTGTGTGTTTACTTTGGGACTACGGATCGGTAATCCTGTATATCCCCCTGCACATTTATATTTGGGACTACGGGACGACACCCGGTAGATTTCCTTGTACTGGATATTTACTTGGGACTCCGGATCGGTATTTCGGTAGATTCCCCTGCATATTTATATTTGGAACTACGGGACAATACCCGGTAGATTTACCTATACTAAATATTTTGTTTGGGATTACGGATCGATATTCCGATAGACACCCCTGCACATTTATGTTTGGGACTGCGGGACAATATCCTGGTAGATCCCCATGTTGCTATCTCTGTGTACTGAGTTACATTCTTTTTGTGATTTTATTTGTTATCAACTGTTAGTATTTTAATTATATTGTCGCATTTCATACTATTTAACCTTGTTTAAAAAATATAACCAGTAAGGCCCTGACCTTCCTTGTCACTACTTGATTGAGGTTAGGCTTTGTACTTACTGGGTACCGCTGTGGTATAATCATGCCATTTTCTGCACATGTTTTTCGTGTGCAGGTCCAGGTTCTTCTGCTCAATGGTTCTACTACCGCGGGGGAAACATTAGAGACTTCGAGGTATATCTGTCGCGTCAATAGATCCAGAAGTCCCTCTCTATTCTTCCCTTTAGCTTTAGACTTCGTGTATTTACTTTTGATTAGACATTTTGGAGTTAGAACACTATGTAGTTTTCCATAGCTTGTGATTTCATGAGATTTCGGGTTTTGGAGTTTTGTTTTAGTTTTGAGAGTGTGTATTGCATATGCTGAGCGGCATTTAAAGATCTTTTATTATGATTTAAATTGTAACTTGCCAGTTTCGCACTTTATTTTCTTTTCCGTAATTTGTTAGGCTTACCTAGTCATAGAGACTCGACGCTGTCACGACATTCACAAAGGGAGAACTTCGGGCGTGACAAGTTGATATCAGAGCTCTAGGTTTATAGGAGTCATGAATCACAAGTCGGTTTATTAGAGTCTCATGGATCGGCACGGAGACGTCTGTACTTATCTATGAGAGGCTATGTAACTGTTAGGAAAATTCCACTTTATTTGATTTCCTTGTCGTGCGAGATTTTTGATATCGAAATTCTAAATTTTTGTCTTCTATTCTATCACAGATGGTAAGGACACGTGCTACCGGAGATGACCAGGCACCCGCACCCCCTGCTAGAGCTTCCAGAGGTTGGGGTCATGTTAGAGGTCGAGGAAACGCACATGGTGCAGCCAGAGCACCCGCACGAGCTGCCACCGAGGAGCCACCAGCAGCTCCAGCTGAAGCCCCAGACACCTGATACACCTACTGCTACTACTATGCCAGCTCTTCAGGAGACCCTTGCACAGTTCGTGAGCATGTACACTCTAGCTTAGGCAGGGTGTTCATGGCGATAGATTTCAGGCCTTAGCCAACCAGTTTGTGAGATTGGATCTTTCGGAGTCCAGTCGGGTTCTAGCTTGTGTGATTTCTCAGTCTTCCTTATTTGATCGTATCAGAGAGCGTCAGTATGATGACCCTCATTTGCTCGTCCTCAAGGAAAAGGTTTTGCACGGTGATGCTAGAGATGTGACCGTTAGTGATGACGGGGTATTAAGGATGTAGGGTCGGATATGTGTACCCTATGTTGATGGGCTATGGGAGTGGATTCTAGAGGAGGCCCATAGTTCCCGGTATTCTATCCATCCGGGTGTCGTGAAGATGTACCAGGACTTGAGACAACACTATTGGTGGAGGCGGATAAAGAAAGATATAGTTGGATTTGTAGCTCGGTGCCTCAATTGTTAGCAGGTGAAGTATGAGCACCAGAGACCTGGTGGTTTACTTCAGCAGATAGAGATTCCAGAATGGAGGTGGGAGCGGATCACCATGGACTTCGTAGTTGGACTCCCACGGAATTTGAGGAAGTTCGATGCCATTTGGGTGATTGTAGATCGGCTGACCATGTCCGCGCATTTCATTCCTGTGTACTACCTATTCTTTGGTGCGATTGGCGGAGATTTATATCCGGGAAATTATTTGTCTGCATAGTATTCCGGTTTCCATCATTTCAAATAGAGGTACTCAATTCACATCACAATTCTGGAGGGACGTACAACATGAGTTTGGTACTCGGGTAGAGTTGAGGTAAACATTTCACCCCCGGATGGATGTACAGTCCGAGCGCACTATTCAAATTCTTGAAGATATGCTCCGCGCGTATGTGATAGAGTTTGGAGATTCTTGGGATTAGTTCTTGCCACTGGTGGAGTTTGCCTACAACAGTTATCAGTCCAGCATTTAGATGGCACTGTATGAGGCTTTGAATAGTAGGCGGTGTATATCCCCGATGGATTGGTTTGAGCTAGGTGAGGGTCTATTATTGGGCACAAACTTGGTTCAGGATGCCTTGGAGAAGGTTAAGGTGATTCAGGATAGACTTCACACAGCCTAGTCCAGACAGAAGAGTTATGCGGACCAGAAGGTTCGTGATGTTTCCTATATAGTTGGAGAGTGGGTCTTACTTCAGGTTTCGCCTATGAAGGGCGTTAAGAGATTTGGGAAGAAAGGGAAATTTAGTATGAGGTTTATTGGTCCTTTTGAGATATTACGACGTGTAAGTAGGTTGCTTACGAGCTTGCCTTAACTCCCAGCTTGGCAGGAGTTCATCCGGAATTTTATGTTTCGATGCTTCGAAAATATCACGGTGACCCATCACACGCATTGGATTTTAGTTCAGTCTAGTTGGATAAGGATCTGTCTTATGTTGAGGAGCAAGTGGCGATATTAGACAGGCAAGTTCGAAAGCTGAGGTCAAAGAATATTGCAGCAGCGAAAGTTCAATGGCAGGGTCAGCCGGTCGAGGAGGCGACTTGGGAGACTGAGCGGGATATGCGCAGCCGTCATCCTCATCTTTTCACCACTTCAGGTATGTTTCTATGCTCGTTCGAGGAAGAACAAATGTTTTAAGAGGGAGAGGATGTAATGACCCGGCCGACCATTTTAGGAATTAACACATCGATCCCCTATTAACTACTTTTCCTGTGTTGGTTTCTGCTATTGTGATTTGCCGGTAGGATCCATTTTGAGTTTCAGAGTGTTTTGGGACTCTTAGTCCCCAAATGAGAGTCTAAGCTTTAGATTTTGGACCGTAGTTGGAGTAGTATGAAGACAACCTCGGAATGGAATTCTGTCAGTTCTGTTAGCTCCGTTGGGTGATTTCGGGCTTAGGGTTGTGTTTGGATTGTATTTTGGAGGTACATAGCTTATTTAGGCTTTAAATGCCTAAAGTAGAATTTTTGAAGTTTCCGAATCGATAGTGAGATTTTGATATCGGGATTGGAATCCAATTTCGAAAGTTAGAACAATTCTGTAGTGTTGAATGTGACTTGTGTGCAAAATTTGGGGTCAATTGTACTTGGTTTGGTTAGTTTCGGCATCGGTCGTAGGTTTCTTGAAGTTTCAAGTTCTTTAGGTTTGGATTGGAGGGTGATTCGTGATTTTACCATTGTTTGATGTAATTTGAGGGTTGGAATGAGTCCGTATGATGTTTTAGGATTGGTTGGTATGTTTGGTTGAGGTCCCGGGGGCGTCGGGTGAGTTTCGGATGCTTAACGAAGATGATTTTGGACTTAGGCAAATCTGAAGGTTGTTGCTTTTGGTATTTTCGCACCTGCGGTGAGGAGCCCGCAGGTGCGGGCCACAGATGCGATGGAGTGAGTCGCAGGTGCGATTCTTGCACTGTTGGCTAATGACCGCAGATGCGGTTATTGGATCACAGAAGCGGACCACATCTCCGAAGAAGGCAGTGGTAGTGCGGGTTATGACCATTTAATGAAAACTGCAGGTGCGATCCCATGCTCGCAAAAGCAGAAATCGCTGGGCAGAAATATGAAAAATTGAGGGTTTGAGTTCATAACTTGGAAAATCAATTTGGAGCTCGGGGTAAGGCGATTTTGGGAAGATTTTGAGGAGAAAATCAGTGGGTAAGGCGATTTTGGGAGGATTTTGAGGAGAAAATCAGTGGGTAACGATTCCTTAACCCTTTCTAGTTGTATTCCATCAATCTAATCTTAGTTTTGTTATTTAATTTCGGATTTGGGGTGAAAAATTGAGAGAAATGTGGAAAAGTTTCCGAATAAAGTTTTTGGGTTTTGATTGGGTTTTAGTGGTCGGAATTGAGTGATTTTTGGACTAGTGTTCTCATGAGTGTATGACAGTTCTAAATTGGTAACTTTTACCTAATTCTAAAACGTGGGCCCGGAGAGGATTTTTGGGTATTTTTCTATTTCATTATCTTATCTTCGATTCCTTTAGCTAAATTCACTGTTTGTAGTTATATTTACATTATGAAATTTATTTGATTAGAGTTGGGCTATTATGAGTTGGATACTCGTGGCAAGAGTGTGGTTTCAGATTGATTTTGACCCGATATGAGGTAAGTGGCTTGCCTAACCTTGCGTGGGGGAACCCCCTTAGAATTTGGTATTGTTATTATATGAATGCCATGTACGTGAGGTGACGAGTGCGTAAACGTGCTAATTGTTGGAAACCCCCATTTTCATTAAGTAAATATCTGTATTTCCTTTTTGTTGAACGCTACTTGTATTTTAAATCCTACTGTTTAGCTTAGGAGAGCATGCTTAAGTGAATTAACTGTACTATCTGCTTAAACTGTTTACTTGAATTCTGTGCATTACGTTTAGAATAGAAATCTCAGCTTTTCTTGGTATGAACTTGAATAGAACTGTAAATTCTTTCTTGAGACTGTTGTGTGTTTACTTTGGGACTACGAATCGGTATTCCGGTAGATCCCGCTGCACATTTATTTTTTGGACTACGGGAAGACACCCGGTTCCCCTGTACTGGATATTTACTTTGGGACTATGGATCGGTATTCCGGTAGATCCTCCTACATATTTATATTTGGAACTACAGGACAATACCTGGTAGATTCCCCGCTACTAAATATTTACTTTGGGACTACGGATCAGTATTGCGATAGGCTTCCCTGCACATTTACGTTTGGGGCTACGGGACGATATCCTGGTAAATCCCCCTATTGATATCTCTGTGTCCGGAGTTACATCCTTTCTATGATTTTATTCATTATCAAATGTTAGTATTTTAATTATATTGTTGCATTTCATACTGTTTTACCTTATTTATAATATATAACTAGTAGGGCCCCGACCTTCCTCATCACTACTCAATCGAGGTTAGGCTTGACACTTACTAGGTACCGCTGTGGTGTACTCATGCCCTTTCCTGCACATATTTTCGTATGCAGATCTAGGTTCTTCTGCTCAACCATTCTACCAGTGAGGCGGGTGACATTAGAGACTTCGAGGTATATCTGCCGCGTTCGCAGATCCAGAAGTCCCTCTCTATTTTTCCCTTTAGCTTTAGACTTCCTGTATTTGCTTTTGATTATACATTCTGGAGTTAGAACACTATATAGTTTTTCATAGCTTGTGATTTCATGAGATTCCGAATTTTGGGAGTTTTGTTTTAGTTTGAGGGTGTGTATTATATATGCCGGACGGCATTTGAAGCTCTTTTATAATGAATCGTAACTTGCCAGTTTCACACTTTATTTTATTTTTTCGCAATATGTTAGGCTTACCTAGTCGTAGATACTAGGTGCCGTCACGACAGTTCACAGCGGGAGAATTTGGATCGTGATAATATTCATACAAAATGACAGTCCAACATGACTTAGTAATAACAATAGCTCTTACTCTAACATCATTGCAGAGTAACCATATATAAGACCAGACAAATAAGTAACTCAACCCCATCATACATCTTTGTCCACATTTTATACTTCTTGGTGCTTGATCTTAATAAGTGTATTTACTTTCTTGAAAAGGTTGAGTAGTGTGAGAATATCATAACTTCAGAAAATCTAAAAGCACCACAAGTCTCCTGTAAAACTAATTAACTGTATTAAAAGCAATTCACAAGCGGAGTTGAAAATTTTATCAACCATTTAATTTGTAATTTTTACACGATGGAAGAAGTCTAACAAAGAAGCAATGCATCAATCTTATAAAAAACTGTTAAGCGAAGAGCAATAAGAAAGAATGATTTTTTTATTTATGCTGATTCAGTATTTAGCTATTTAAAATTTAGGACAACAATATCAATAGATAATAACAACAACATTGTGTTTATACAATGAGCTTACAGTACATTCATATAAGGATAGCCGGTGCACTAAGCTCCCGCATGCGCGCGGTTCAGGGAAGGGCCGGACCACAAGGGTCTATTGTACGCAGCCTGACCCTGCATTGATGTTGTTTTCACGATTCGAACTAGTGACCTCCTGGTCACATGATAGATACTTTGCAGTCCAATCATATGTTAAAATGATGCTATTAGATAAATATTTATGCAAAATTTGTTATCTATAAAAACTAGATTAAATTCAAAAGGTGAAATACATAAACAACCTATTTAAGTCGTCACAATAACAAGATAGACGCCTCAACTGATCCCATTATCAATTGGACACTTCTTTTCAATTGAAGTACGACCTGGTGAACCCTCACGCTGATATAGCAAAGTGTGTGCTTTATATTCACATCTGAGCACGTGAAACCCTCACAATTAAGTTTTTTCCTTTTAAAAAAAAAAATTTAACCTTACTTTATGTGGATCAACCATAACTTTTATGTGGGTCCCACTATATTTTTAATTTTTCCCACATTAATTTTAGTTTCTTCCCAAAATAATTTATCTCCACCACCAAAGTTTTCTGACCTAAACATCTCAACATCAGTAACTTATTCACCTTCCGAAGTGATCCACCTTATCTCATTCAATCTTAAAATAAAAACAATCAATAACAGCCACCACACCATAATAATATCAATTGTCCACCCATATTGCGAATTTTATTACATGTGGTAGGTGGGGAAGAGGAGTTTGGAAGAAGGACAAGGGGGCGAGAAGAACAAGAGCGGAGGGGTGGAGGTGAGCGTAACTCACGTATATGAACTACCGAACTCGGATGTTCACGAGGTACACTTGATAACCACGAAATGATAAATGATCAGTTGAGTGACTGTCTGATCGTTGAGGACAACTTAAAAGGGCAGTTTATTTTTTGCCAATTCAAAACAAAACAAAAATTATTAGTGGAACCTGACACAAGTGTCTAGCAAAAATTATGTTACTCCCTCTATCACTTAGAATGAAAGGGCATGATCCATTCACCCCATGCGAGGAAGAAAGTTGTGAATATAGTTCAAAGAACTACTGTCTCCAAACTTAACAATGCACAATTTTATTTGGCGCAAATAGAGGAAGAACTTTAAAATTGACAGAATAAATTTAAATCAATATTGTTTTTGTACTAATCACTGAAATAAGTTGGAGAGGATATCAATACAATGTTAAAAATATTCATATCTTAATCAATTTTTCAGTAGCTATTAGAACTAGTTAAAATTGGAAACATCAAAAGAGGCAAAGCAATAAAACTATTACATTTGGAAGAGTTTGAACTTTCGGCCAAATAGAGCGCTATGATCTAATAGTATAGGCATCACATCCAGAATCACTCATTTTCAATGAAGGTTAGCTGACTTCCAATCTTTATAGCACGAAAAATTCTTATCTTCAACTAAGATTATTTGATATCACTCACATGATCTTACTGAAAAAAATGCAGAAGAAATTCACTATATACTTGTGGAGCATGTTTTCCTATCAAGGGAGATTCATCTTCGGCAAATAATATTGTGTTAAGTTTAACATATTTATAGAAATCAGTTAACTAATTGCACTCCTTTAAAAGTTAAATTCACAATTAGAAAAAAATTCTCTGCATTCTTACTTGTAAAATGCATACTTCTAAATAAGTGCACCATGGTAAATATATGATTATATCGATAAAATTTAAGTCAAACAACCCCAAATATCCCCATAGAACACTCACAACAAAGACAATCATATGCACGTACAATAAAAATTAAGAATACTTTAAAGAGATTATTACCTATGTACATATCATAAAGCTTGTTCCTAGAGATTCAACCTTTAAAGAGCAACAAATACATAGAAAAAGACCTCTATTGTTATCGGCAAAGAACTCCAAGTTCTATCCCTAAACTCTTCAAACTCACGCCTAACTCTCTAACTATAAAAATCAAATAAGATCGAAAAATATAATAAGAAAAAAACAGTAAAATTTGGAAAAAAAAATTAAAGAGGGAGCATACCTGAAAGTCGCAATACCCTGTTGAGAAAATAGAGATAACGGGAAAAAGAATTGTTTGAGAAGTCCGGGGAGAACTTGAACAAGTATAACGGGAAAAAAAAGGGTAAAACAATCACTCTTTTTACAAACTGGAAAAAGATTTGGGAAGAAATTGAAAGAAAAGTGTACCTCTGTCACGACCCGGATTTTCCATCACCGGGATCGTGATTGCGCCTACTCGTGGTAGCTAGACAAGCCACTTATATACCTTTTCATTAATAAACATATCTGTCAATAATTTATAGCTTCAGTAAGAAATACAGAATTCAGTAATAATAATGATAATAATAATAGCGGAAGCCTAATTTATAAGTCTGAATCAAACGCGGAATAGTCAATAATAGCCTCTACCCAAGATATGGTGTCACATCACTCACTAACCACTAAGAATATACTAAATACAAGGGTCTGAAAAAACATAAAAGCTGTCTATCTCGAAACAAGGAGGCAACAGTCTAAAAGAGAAAATAAGGAGGATACGTCGGGCCTACGGACGCCTCCAAGGCTACCTCGGTATCGTAGAATGGAAGCATGCTCCCGTACTAATGCTGCTGCTGCTGCTCCTCAAAATCTGGACCTGTGCAAAAATGCACAGAAGTATAGCATCAGCACAACCGACCCCATGTGCTAGTAAGTGTCTAGCCTAACCCCGACGAAGTAGTGACGAGGCTAGACCGGACACCACATAAACCTGTGCAATTATAAATATACAACGGAAACGAAATACCAAACACCTAATAATATGGGAGGGGGTAAACATGCTATGGGGAGATAACAATAGTAGCAGTAATCCCGAGAAAAACAAACTAAAGCAGCTTAGATTCACAATAAACAAGGAATCCATACTCAATACAAATACATGGTATCAATAACTGTTGCGGCTTGCAACCTGGTCCATAATAACAATTGTTGCGGCGTGCAACCCGATCCACAAATACCACTGTTGCGGCGTGCAACCCGACCCATATCATTTATCATGTATCATTGTTGCGGCGCGCAACCCGATCCTCATATGTTATTGTTGCGGCGTGCAATCCGAACCTCAATATCATTGTTGCGGCGTGCAACCCGATCCTCAATATCATTGTTGTGGCATGCAACCCGATCCATATCATTCAACAGTCTGACTCCCCAAACAACAGTCACAATTAAGGGGCATAAAAAAACAAATATTTGACGAAATCCCGGCAAGGGAGAGAATCCAATAAGTTCAACCAAACGTCCCAACAAGGGAATAATCAACAATGCTTTCTCTTTCTTACTTTTCTTATGTTATAGTCCACTCTACCATTTTGAGCCAATGCTCCAAAAAATCAGTCATTTCATATACCTTCAATATCCGTATCACAATTCGAGCCAATGCTTCTAGGTATCAACTAATCATATCACCGTTCACATATTATTCACAACATATAAAATCCTCCAATAAGCACGGAATTCACAACTAATTCATGATAATCATATTATAAGGACTCACGGTCATGCTAGACACCGATGTATAGATACTCGTCACCATGCCTATACATCGTACTCGATCACATAGCAATTAGCAACACGACTCAACTCCTATTCCCTCAAGCTAGGGTTAAACCAAACACTTACCTCAAAGCCTTGAAATCCACTTAATCCTGAACTATCGCTTTACCTCGCGGCTCCACCTCCAATTCCCTCGAATCTAATCACAAATTGCTCAATTACTTTAATAAACACTATATGAATCAATTTGAATGCATAAAAATGAATTTCCCAAGTTTTTCCCAAAAATTCCAGAATTGCCCCCGGGCCCACGTGGTCAAAACCCGAGGTTCGAACGAAAATCCGGTTACCCATTCCCCCACGAACTCAAATATATAATTTGTTTTGAAATTGGACCTCAAATCGAGGTCCAACTCCCCAATTTATAGAAAACCTAGGTTCTACCCAAAACCCTAATTTTCACCCATAAAAATCTTTGATTTCAAGTGGAAAACATATTTAATGATGTTACAGATTGAAAGAATTGAGTAAAAATCAACTTACAAGTAATTTGGGATGAAGTTTGCTCTTGAAAAATTGCCTATGGTGTTTGGGTTTTGAAAGAATGGTGAAAAGTGATGAAAATTCGACTAAGTATAAAATTTACTGGGCCTCGGATGTGGGAATTGCGAAGTCATGTTCGCATTTGCGAACACTGTGCATTTTGCCGGACTTCGCATTTGCGAGATTTTTGTTCGCATTTGCGAACTTGGTCCATTTGGGGAAGGTTCGCATTTGCGAACATTTGGTCACATTTGCGATCATAAACCAGATTTTCCCTTCTTCTCATTTGCGAACCTTGGCCTGCCTGGGCTGGTTTCGCATAGCCTTCGCATTTGCAATAGCTGGGCATTCGCATCTGCGAAACCTGGCTTCGCATTTGCGAAAATTGCAGAAGCCAAAATACCAGATTGCTACAAGTTCAAAAATGCAATGCGTGGCCTATCCAAAACTCATCCGAGCCATCGGGGCTCCAAACCAAACATGTACACAACCTCAAAAATATCCTACAGACTTACTCGTGCGATCAAATCGCCAAAATAATATCGTATACATCGAATCAAGCCTCAAAACTCATGTTTTTCTTTGAAATGTTCATAAAGCATCAAATTTTCATTTCGAGTCCGAAACACGTCAAACGACGTCCGTTTTCAACCAAATTTTACAGAAAGCGCTTACACCATATATAAGACTTGTATTGCGCGTCGGAACCAAAATACGAGCCCGATACCACAGTGTTTTAATCAATTTTCATTTCCTTTTTCCTTAATAATTTCAGAAAAATAATTTCACACAAAAATTCTTTCCTCGGGCTCTAGACCTCGGAATTCGACTCCGGGCACATGTCCGAGTCCTATATTTTTCTATGGACCTTCCGGGATCGTCCAATCTCGGATCCGGGTCCGTTTACCCAAAATGTTGATCAAAGTCAACCTTAATCATATTAATATTAAAATTCATTATTTTTCATACAGAATTCATATTTAAGCTTTCCAGCTACACGCCCGGACTGCGCACACAAATCGAGGCAAGTACAAATGAGGTTTTCAAGACCTCGGAAGCACGGAGTGGATGAGAAAATAGGTGATGAACCTTTGGTTCGTCACATCCTCCACCTGTAAAACAACTGTTCGTCCTCGAACGGACAAAAGAAAGAAGTAAATGAGTCGGGGAACAGATGTGGATAACGGCTCCGCATATCAGACTCGGACTCCCAGGTCGAGGCCTCAGGGGGCTGACCTCTCCACTGAACACAAACAGATGGAAAACTCCTAGATCTCAACTGACGAACCTGCTGGTCTAGAATAGCTACCGATTCCTCCTCATAAGATAAATCCTTGTCCAACTGGACAGTGTTGGAGTCTAACACATGGGTAGGATCGTCGTGATACCTACGAAGCATAGACACATGAAAAACTGGGTGCACGGCTGATAAGCTAGGTGGCAATGCAAGTCTATAAGCTACCTCTCCTACTCGATCAAGAATCTCAAACGGACCAATGTACCTAGGGCTAAACTTGCCCTTCTTTCCAAACCTCATCGCGCCCTTCATAGGTGACACTAAGCAATACCCGCTCACCAACCATAAAAGCTACATTTCGGACCTTACGGTCTGCATAACTCTTCTGCCTAGACTGAGCTGAACAAAGCCTCTCCTGAATGATCTTGACCTTATCTAAGGCCTCCTGAACCAAGTCTATACCCAATAATCGAGCCTCTCCCGGCTCAAACCATCCGATTGGGGACCGACATTGCCTACCATACAACGCCTCATATGGGGCCATCCGAATGCTGGACTAGTAGCTTTTATTGTAGGCGAACTCTGCTAAGGCAAAAACTGGTCCCACGAGCCTCCAAAATCAATGACACAAGCTCGGAGCATATCCTCCAAAATCTGTATAGTCCGCTCGGACTGACCGTCCATCTGAGGATAGAATGCTGTGCTCAACTGAACCTGGGTGCCCAAATCTTGGTGAATTGCTCTCCAGAAGCGCGAGGTAAAATGCGTACCCTAGTCCGAAATGATGGATACCGGCACACCTTGAAGGCGGACAATCTCCCGTATATAAATCTCAGCTAACCTCTCGGATAAATAGGAGACTGCCACTGGAATGAAATACGCTGACTTGGTCAGCCTATCAACAATGACCCAAATAGCATCAAACTTCTTCCGAGTCAATGGAAGTCCAGTAACGAAATCCATGGTAATCCTCTCCCACTTCCACTCGGGGAGCTCAATCCTTTGAAAAAAACCACCGGGCCTCTGATGCTCATACTTGACCTGCTGACAGTTCAAACACCGAGCCACATACACAACAATATCCTTCTTCATCCTACGCCACCAATAATGTTGCCGCAAGTTCTGATACATCTTTGCGGTGCCCGACTGAATAGAATACCGAGAACTATGGCCTCCGCTAAGATCAACTCTCGAATCCCATCAACATTGGGCACACAAACTCGCCCCTACA
This sequence comes from Nicotiana glauca, assembly GCA_026770625.1. Classification (NCBI taxonomy): domain Eukaryota; kingdom Viridiplantae; phylum Streptophyta; class Magnoliopsida; order Solanales; family Solanaceae; genus Nicotiana; species Nicotiana glauca. Next base: position 165,252 of record MU678078.1, read on the forward strand.
ATCTCAAAACACCATAATCATCTAAGGTCACATTCGTGGCACCCCCACGCTGCACCGTGTCTCTCAGGACACACAAATGGGGATCATCAAACTGTCGATCGCGGATACGTTCCAACAGAGAAGAACGAGCGACCGTGCAAGCTAACACTCTGCTGGGCTCAAAAATATCTAATCTCACCAATCGATTGGCCAAAGCCTGAATATCTAAAGCAAGCGGTCTCTGGCTGGCCGGAATCTAAGCAAGACTACCCATGCTGGCGGACTTCCTACTCAATGAATCTGCCACCACATTGGCCTTACCCGGGTGATACAAGATAGTAACATCATAATCTTTCAACAACTATAACCACCTTCGCTGTCTCACATTCAACTTCTTCTGCTTGAATAGGTACTGAAGGCTCTTGTGATCCGTGCACACCTCCACGTCACGCCATATAGATAATGCCTCCAAATCTTCAAAGCATGAACAATAGCTGCCAACTCTAGATCATGAACTGGATAATTCTTCTCGTGGATCTTCAGCTGTCTCGAAGCATAGGCAATGACTTTGCCATCCTGTATCAATACTACACCAAGCCTAATTCGGGAAGCATCACAATAAACTGTGTAAGGCCCTGAACCCGTGGGCAACACCAACACCGGTGCCGTGGTCAGAGCTGTCTTGAACTTCTGAAAGCTCGCCTCACACTCATCTGACCATCTAAATTGGGCGCCTTTCTGGGTCAATCTGGTTATCGGGGCTGCAATAGACGAAAATCCCTCCACTAACCGACGGTAATAACCTGCTAACCCCAAGAAACTCCGAATCTCGGTCGCTGAAGCTGGTCGAGGTCAATTCTTGACTGCTTCAATCTTCTTCGGGTCCACCTGAATACCCTCTGTTGATACAATATGACCCAGAAATGCAATCGAACTTAACCAGAACTCGCATTTCGAAAACTTAGCATATAACTGACTATCCTTCAGAGTCTGAAGAACCACTCTGAGGTGCTGCTCGTGCTCTTCCTGGCTGCGGGATTACACCAGAATATCATCAATAAAGACTATCACGAATAAGTCTAGATATGGCCTGAACACTCGGTTCATCAACTCCATAAATGCCGCTGGGGCATTGGTCAATCCGAATGACATGACCAAAAACTCATAATGCCCATACCGAGTGCGAAATGCTATCTTAGGGACATCAGACGCCCTAATCCTCAGCTGATGGTAGCCAGATCTCAAGTCTATCTTTGAAAACACCTTCGAACCTTGTAGTTGGTCAAACAAATCATCAATCCCTGGCAGTGGATAGTTGTTCTTTATCGTCACTTTGTTCAATTGCCGGTAATCAATGCACATCCTCATCGATCCATCATTTTTCTTCACAAATAACACCGACGCACCCCAAGGAGAAACACTAGGCCTGATAAAGCCCTTCTCTAGCAAATCTTGCAAGTGGTCCTTTAACTTCTTCAGCTCTGGCGGGGCCATGCGATACGGCAGAATAGAAATGGGCTGCGTGCCCCGAGCTAGATCAATATAGAAATCAATATCCCTATCGGGCGGCATACCCAATAGGTCTGAAGGGAAAACCTCGGGGAACTCTCGAACAATAGGAACAAAGTCAATAGAAGGAACCTCTGCGCTGGAGTCGCGAACATACGCCAGATAAGCTAAACACCCCTTCTAGACCATGCGTTGAGCCTTAACATATGAAATAACACTGTGGGTGGCATGACCTGGGGTCCCTCCCCACTCTAGTCGGGGCAATTCTGGCAAAGTCAAGGTCACGGTCTTGGCGTGACAATCCAAGATAGCATGATACAGGGACAACTAATCCATCCCTAATATAACGTCGAAATCCACCATATCTAAAAGCAATAAATCAACTTGGGTCTCAAGACCCTCAAACACAACCACACAGGAACGATACACCCGGTCGAGTACTATGGAGTCACCTACCGGTGTAGATACATAAACAGGAATGTCCAAAGCATAACTAGACATAGCCAAGTAGGGTGCAAAATAGGACGACACATATGAATATGTAGACCCAGGGTCAAATAGCACTGACGCATCTCTATCACAAACCAGAATAGTACCTGTAATAACGGTGTCTGACGACTCGGCCTCTGGTCTGGCTGGCAAAGCATAAAACCGAGGCTCAGCCCCACCTCCCTCAACCATGTCTCTGGGACGATCGGCTACCGGCTGAACCCTACCTCTGGAGGTCCGGCCTCCACCTCTACGGTCTCGACCTCCATCTCTACAGTCTCGAGCTCCACCTCTATGATCCCTACCCCCGCCCCTGGCTGGCTGGGCAGGCTGTGGGTTACCTGGTGCCTGAATTATAGGGCGAGGACCCTGCTGCTGCGACTGTGTACCCCTCAAGCTCGGGCAAGCTCTCCTGATGTGACCATACTCACCACACTTATAACATCTCTCCGTATGGTGAGACTGGACCTGACGACCCGAATGACCTCGACGAAAACTCTGAAGAGGCGGTGCACTGATGGGAGCTGGCGGTGCACTGAGTGACTGCTGATCGAAATAATGCCCACGAAAACCACGATCACCTGGGGCACCCTGCGAAACCTGGAGGGCTGACTAAAAGGGCCTGGAAGGCTGACCCCTATCATAAGAATCCTTGCCTCCAGATAAGGCACCACTGAATCGACCTGAGTGACGGGGTCTCTTGTCTATCCTATGACTACCCCCCGTGTGGCAGAACCATCTCGATCCTCCGGGCCACGTTGGCCGCCTCCTGAAAGGTAATGTCACTACCCGCCTCTCTGGCCATCTGAAGACGAATAGGCTGGATCAAACCATCAATAAATCTCCTCACCCTCTCCCTCTTAGTGGGGAGTATGACGAGGAAATGGCGAGCTAGATCGATAAAGCGGGTCTCATACTGGGTGACCATCATAGACCCCTGCTGGAGGCGCTCAAACTGCCTCCGGTAAGCATCCTTCTGAGTAATTGGAAGAAACTTTTCTAGAAATAACTCTAAAAACTGATCCCAAGTCAAAGGCGGCGACCCTGCTGGTCTGGCTAAACAGTAATCCCTCCACCAAGTCTTGGCGGATCCAGATAGACGAAAAGCCGCAAAATCAACTCCATTGGACTCCACAATGCCCATGTTCCAAAGAACCTCGTGGCAGCTATATAAGAAATTCTGGGGGTCCTCAGAAGAAGCTCCGTTAAATGTAGCAGTAAAGAGCTTGGTAAACCTGTCCAGCCTCCACAAAGCATCTGCGGTCATAGCCGCTCCATCACCGGCCTGTGTAACTACCCCCGTCTAAACTACCTTAGCTGGCTGAACTAGTGGAATCTGAGTCTGGGGAGCTACCTGATCCGGAGTACGTGCGGCAGGAGTCTGGGCTCCTCCTCCAGCCTGGGAAGTGGCTGGTGCTACAGGAAGCAATCCTGCTCGGGTGACACTATCCATGAGGCCAACCAACCGGACCAAGGCGTCCTGAAGAACTGGGGTAGCAATAAACACCTCTGGGACCTGAGCTGGGCCCACTGGAACTGTCGGGGTTGGGGCCGGAACCTCCTCGTCAAGGTTTACCTGAGGCTCCACCACTGGTGCTGCTACTGGTGGCTGGGCTCTGCCCCTACCTCGGCCCCTAGCATGGCCACATCCTTTGCCCCTAGCAGGAGCTGCCTAGGGCTCGGACTGCTGATCGGTGGATGAGAAAATGCGTGTTCTCGCCATCTGCGAAAGAACAGAGTAGAAATTCAATCAGCATTGAGAAACCAAATCCCACGACAAGAAAGAACAAACGAGAGATTTTTCCTAACTCAGTAGCCCCCGGGGAGCGAGTACATACGTCTTCGTACCGACCTCTCAGACTCTACTAAGTTTGTCCGTGAGTTGTGAGGCCTATGTAACCTAGTTCTCTGATACCAACTTGTCACGACCCGGAATTTCCAACATCGGGATCGTGATGGCGCCTACTCGTGATAGCTAGGCAAGCCACTTATTTACCTTTTCATTAATAAACATATCTGTCAATAATTTATAGCATCAATAAGAAATACAGAATTCAGTAATAATAATGATAATAATAATAGCGGAAGTCTAATTTATAAGTCTGAATCAAACGCGGAATAGTCAATAATAGCCTCTACCCAAGATATGGTGTCACATCACTCACGAACCACTAAGAATGTACTAAACACAAGGGTCTGAAAGAAACATAAAAGCTGTCTGTCTTGAAACAAGGAGGCAACAGTCTAAAAGAGAAAATAAGGAGGAGACTCCGGGCCTGCGGACGCCTGCAAGGCTACCTCGGTCTCGTAGAATGGAAGCCTGCTCCCGTACTAATGTTGTTGCTGCTGCTCCTCAAAACCTGGACCTATGCACAAATGCACAGAAGTGTAGCATCAGCACAGCCGACCCCATGTGCCGGTAAGTGTTTAGCCTAACCCCGATGAAGTAGTGACGAGGCTAGACCGGACACAACATAAACCTGTGCAATTATAAATATACAACAGAAACGAAATACCAAACACCTAACAATATGGGAGGGGGTAAACATGCTATGGGGAGATAATAATAGTAGCAGTAATCCCGAGAAAAACAAACTAAAGCAGCTTAGATTCACAATAAACAAGGAATTCATACTCAATACAAACACATGGTATCAATAACTATTGCGACGTGCAACCCGGTCCATAATTACCACTGTTGCGGCATGCAACCCGATCCACAAATACCACTGTTGCGGCGTGCAACCCGACCCATATCATTTATCATGTATCATTGTTGCGGCGCGCAACCCGATCCTCATATGTTATTGTTGCGGCGTGCAACCCGATCCTCAATATTATTGTTGCGGCATGCAACCCGATCCTTAATATCATTGTTGCGGCGCGCAACCCGATCCATATTATTCAACAGTCTGACTCCCCAAACAACAGTCACAATTAAGGGGCATAAAAAAAAGCAAATATTTGATGAAATCCCGGCAAGGAAGAGAATCCAACAAGTTCAACCAAACGTCCCGACAAGGAAATAATCAACAACGCTTTCTCTTTCTTACTTTTCTTATGTTATAGTCCACTCTACCATTTTGAGCCAACGCTCCAAAGAATCAGTCATTTCATATACCTTCAATATCTGTATCACAATTCGAGCCAATGTTTCTAGGTATCAAATAATCATATCACCGTTCACATATTATTCACAACATATAAAATCCTCCAATAAGCACGAAATTCACAACTAATTTATGATAATCACTTTATAAGGACTCACGGTCATGCTAGATACCGATGTATAGATACTCGTCACCATGCCTATACATCGTACTCGATCACATAGAAATTAGCAACAAGACTCAACTCCTATTCCCTCAAGTTAGGGTTAAACCAAACACTTACCTCAAAGCCTTTAAATCCACTTAATCCTCAACTATCTCTTTACCTCGCGGTTCCACCTCCAATTCGCTCGAATCTAATCACAAATTGCTCAATTACTTTAATAAACACTATATGAATCAATTTGAATGCATAAGAATGAATTTTCCAAGTTTTTCCCAAAAATTCCAGAATCACCCCCGGGCCCACGTGATCAAAACCCGAGGTTCGAACCAAAACCCGGTTACCCATTCCCCCACGAACTTAAATATATAATTTATTTTGAAATCGGACCTCAAATCGAGGTCCAACTCCCCAATTTATAGAAAACCTAGGTTCTACCTAAAACCCCAATTTTCACCCATGAAAATCTTTGATTTCAAGTGAAAAACATGTTTAATGATGTTAAAGATTGAAAGAATGAGTATAAATTAACTTACAAGTGATTTGGGATGAAGTTTGCTCTTGAAAAATCGCCTATGGTGTTTGGGTTTTGAAAGAATGGTGAAAAGTGATGAAAATTCGACTACGTATAAAATTTGCTGGGCCTCGGATGTGGGAATTGCGAAGTCATGTTCGCATTTGCGAACACTGTGCATTTTGCCGGACTTCGCATTTGCGAGATTTTTGTTCGCATTTGCGAACTTGGGCCATTTGGCGAAGGTTCGCATTTGCGAACATTTGGTCGCCTTTGCGATCATAGACCAGATTTCCCCTTCTTCGCATTTGCGAACCTTGGCCTGCCTGGGCTGGTTTCGCATTTGCGAACCTTGGCCTGCCTGGGCTGGTTTCGCATTTGCGAACCAGCCTTCGCATTTGCGATAGCTGGGCATTTGCATTTGCGAATCCTGGCTTCGCATTTGCGAAAATTGCAGAAGCCAAAATACCAGATTTTTACAAGTTCAAAAATGCAATGCGTGGCCTATCCAAAACTCACCCGAGCCCTCGGGGCTCCAAACCAAACATGTACACAACCTCAAAAATATCCTACGGATTTACTCGTGCGATCAAACTGCCAAAATAACATCGTATATATCGAATCAAGCCTCAAAACTCATGTTTTTCTTTGATATGTTCATAAAGCATCAAATTTCCATTTCGAGTCTGAAACATGTCAAACGACGTCCGTTTTCAACCAAATTTTACAGAAAGCGCTTAAACCATATATAAGACTTGTACCGGGTGTCGGAACCAAAATACGAGCCCGATACCATAGTCTTTTGATTAATTTTTATTTTCTTTTTCCTTAATAGTTTCAAAAAAATAATTTCACAGAAAAATTCTTTCCTCGGGCTCTAGACCTCGGAATTTGACTCCGGGTATATGCCCGAGTCCCATATTTTTCTACGGACCTTCGAAACCGTCCAATCTCGGGTCCGGGTCCGTTTACCCAAAATATTGACCAAAGTCAACCTTAATCATATTAATATCAAAATTCATTATTTTTCACACAGAATTCATATTTAAGCCTTCCGGCTATACGCCGGACTACGCACGCAAATCGAGACAATTACAAATGAGATTTTCAAGACCTCGGAAGCACGGAGTGGATGAGAAAATAGGTGATGATCCTTTGGGTCGTCACAACCTCAAATCGGAATATGAGATGGAATTGGAAGGTGAAAGAGATATCTTGTAGAATATAGTAGTGTAACTGTTGAAAAAAGCCATCTCGATAAAACACTTTTTTATTGAGCTAAATGACAACTATACCCTTAGTCGACCATCGTGGCTTTGCTATATAATGGAAATAGAAAAGAAACTCACTATATGTTTGTGGAGCATGTTTTCCTATCAAGGGAGATTTCATATTATTGGGCAAATAATATTGTGTTAGGTTTGACATATCTATAGAAATTAGTTAACTAATTGAACTCCTTTAAAAGTTAAATTCACAATTAAAAAAATACTCTGCATTCTTATTTCTAGAATGCATACTTCTAAATAAGTTTGGAGAAATATCAAGAAAGCGGTAGGAGGATCATCATCTTCACTAGAAAGATGATCGGCCATATTTTAGTAAATTTTTTTTTATCAGAATTCAGTAAACAGAAAATCGGAATCAAAATTCAATAAGCTTCTGGATATTTTTATCACTAAGTTTTATTAAGAACAAACAGAAAAAATAGAGCAATGCACAGACATTCTCTAAATAAGTAGACAACGAAATTTATAAAGGCAAAAGAAAAAGGTAATTTGCATACATAATATTCCATCTGTGCACTTTCAAATGTGTAATTTTATCCGTAAAAATTCTTCTAAAATATAGAATCATTAATGTTTTAACTTTATCGAATTAGTACACCATGACAAATATATAATTATATCGAGAAAATTAAAGTAAAACAACCCCAAATATCCCCATAAAACACTCACAACAAAGTCAATGAAATGCATGTACACTAAAAATTAAGAATACTTTAAAAAGATTATTACCTCTGTACATATCATAAAGCTTATTCCTAGAGATTCAACCTTTAAAGAGCAACAAACACATAAAAAAAGATCACTATTGTTATCGGCGAAGAGCTCCAAGTTCTATCCTAAATTCTTCAAACTCACGCCTAATTCTCTAACTACAAAAGTCAAACAAGATCGGAAAACATAATAAGGGAAAACAATAATATTTGAAAAAAAATAAAAAAAAGAGCAGACTTAAAAGTAGCAATACCCTGTTGAAAAAATAGAGAGAACTGCAAAAGAATTATATGAGAAGTCTAGGGAGAATTTGAACAAGTATAATGAAATAAAAAAAGGTAAAACAATCAACCTTTTCACAAACTGAAAAAAGATTTGGAAAAAAAATTGAAAGTAAAGTATACCTTAAATTGAAGTAGGAGATGGAATTGAAAGATAAAAAGAGATATCTTCTAGAATACAGCAGTGTTGGTGTTGAAAAAAACTACTCCATCCGGTCCAAAATAAGTGATTTTTTGGTCTTTTTCTTGTGGTCCAAAATAAGTGATTTTTTCAGATTTCAAGAAAGAATTAATTATTTTTTTCCTACATTGTCCTTGAAGTAAATAGTGTTGGAATATGTGTAAGGAGTATTTATGTGAGATAGTAAATGTTAATATGGTCAATTTCATTGCTAATAAATGCTAAAAGGTAGATTTCTTAATCTGTGTGAAAACATCCAAAAAATTACTTATTTTGGACCAGAGGGAGTATTAAGCTAAATTACAACTATATCCTTGGTCGAGGATTATGGCTCTATATAATAGAAAAAAAATAGAAAAGAAAAGAAATAAACTTATGTGAAGCTTTCCTTTTTTTCCCCTTAATTTTCTTGTCTAGAACTTTCCCCCCTAATTCGTTTCCTGAAAGAGGGGAGATTGGAGTATCTCAAACGCAAGGAATACAGCTACGGGACAATCAATTCAATGGGCCCACAAAGATCTAGTCAGATCTGCCACGTCGCCCACACTCCAATTCGACAGGACTCAGAGTTTATAGCATCCAATAGCATATACCATATTCCCGCCGTATACCACCACAAGCTACGGCAGCGCCACCACAGAAGATTCACCGCTTCACAACAATGGTGTCTCTAGCTAATAACCAAATATTGCTGTCTCTTCCACTGTCTTCCTCTCAATCTGCAACTCCGCGAGAATATAATCAGCTCGAAGTTAATTCTTACATCCGTTGGAGAGCTCATTCAAGGAAGTGGAAACTATGGAGTTCGTCGCAGCCATTCAACTCCTCACCCTCTAGGTAAAGCCTCCTACAGCTATTCAGTGCAAAATTAGTATAAATACATATATGTTCTACTCTATATTTTTTTTAACTATATAGATAGTGGTTGGGCTAAATTGCAACAGTTCCCTTAAATATATGCTTGATTTCATTTTGTGGGTTTATTTTGCGATGGCTGTGTATTTTGGTTTTTGTTTTCTACTTCTCAAGGTGAGCAGAAGTTTGACATTTTGAGTGTTGCAGTCTTTTTAATTGACTTTTTGCTTCCTTTTACTGTCGCTACTCGCTACCGACGCTGCCTATACATGTAAGCTTCAAAAGTATACTCAGGTCCTAATTTCGGACAGAGGAGAATGGTTGGCTGTAAGTATAGTTCAATTATGATGAATATTGCATACTGCCCGAATAGAGCGGAATAAATAAACAGGATTCATTCAGTCGATCCTAATTAGTTTGGGATTTTCGATAAAATTCTACCTAATTTGGAATTGAGGGACGGCTATTTGATTTTTACTGTCACTACATCCATGGGAGGGGAGGGAAAGTGGAGTAGGTGGATGCATGGATATCTCTAAAATACCTTAATTTTCTTCCTTTTGCTGTCTAGCGCAACCTAATTATGTTAGTGTCCAATTTAGTGCGACCATATAGAATTTCATAGACACCTATACATTGTTTGAGTTGAATTTTCATGGAGACATCTTAGTTAATGTAATTTGTAATTTTATTGTATGTTTTTATGCATCAACTAGAATATTCCAAGAGGACTCCTGTATAACTCCAAAACCGGAATTTAAGTGTAAACAGCTAATCAACGGGTTTAGTTAACTGAAATTATCAACGTATTTTGGCAACGGACCTTATATATGTGACAGATAGTTATCCATTCGAGTGTAGGATCAAAACATTTCAGCTTGTGAGAGCTAAAAGTTATGAAGCAGGACAGTCAGAGGACGCTGAGGAGATATTGCATAAGTCTTCCAATAATTTACCTGGTAGTCCGGAAGGTAAAACTGTCCGCACAGGAAGTTCGTTTCTGGCAAAACTGGCAATAGCGCTGGGTATAGCTGCTACAATTACATTTCTATCCATAGGCCTTAAACAGCCTAATCAAGGATCAAATTTTGGGATTCAATATCTGGTTGATGGATCATCATCTTCCACAATTACTACAACAGCTTCTGTGTTTTCTTTCAAAGCTTTTGGCTATAGAGTCATGCTGCCAGAATATGCTCCAGGGTAAGAAACTAACTATCCTCGTGAATTTTCATACATCTGCGGTTTCATCATGACCTAAGTAGAAAGAGAGATCAACCTTATGTTTAATATACTTTAATAACTACCACTGTGGTAGATGCTAAAGAAATTGATATCCTGGATATCTTGTCTATTAGCTTTTTTTGGGATGTGATATTAAGCCCCTGTACTTCTCATACTTCAGATGGATCTACTTTTGGCTTCTGATGGCAGCTGGTTGTGGATTTTTTATTAGCGAGGAGGCTTTGAATATATGGGTCTGTCTCCTACGCTGGTACTTCTGTTCATGAACTTCCCTGCTAACAAATCTTCTGTGTTGCAGATATTGTAGTTTTCCTACGATTATATTTCTTCTTTTGATTTGACATTTCTTTCGACGTTAATGACTTTAAGTTGTTCTTGTGATGCGAGGAAAAAGTGACAGGCCAAGTTGGAAGAAGAGTTAAAGAAACTTTAAGCTTTATAAAGTAAAAAGCTAGAACCTTAATTTTTAAAAAGTTGAAAGCTAGAAATCTGCTGTTTTATAGTGTCTTTAATAAGCACTAAGCTGGCTTGTTATCATTCTTCATGACATTCATTATTAAGGTCAAATTCTCTGATGAATCGTGTAGGTTGGAGCCTCTATAGCACGAATGCTTGTTCTAGATGGAACGTGGCAATCGCTGGTGGACTCCTTTTCCAGAAATGCTCCACATATAGCATCCACTATTCTCTGGGTGTACTGGTTAGTAGAAACTGTCCTTTTGAGTTAATTTTCATGAATGCATGTGCATGTCAACCTCTCAAGGTTCTGCCGATCGCACAACCTTCCTTTGCTACTACAATTTACAAAGATATTATGCACCTTCGGTGCTACTATATATTGTTTTTGTAGAAACAGTTATTCCCACAATGTTAACATTATTGTGGATTCTGAATATTCAGGGGTGTCTGTATCAGCGATATGATACCTTTTTACCTTGGGAAGCTTTTTAAGCAATCTGGTGCGTCCAATGATGTTTGCTCAAAGGTTTGTTTAGGCTACTAGCATTTCACGCATGTTAAGAGATTCAGTCTCCTTGTAATATTTAAAACATATAAACTTTATTTTTGGGAATTCAGATTCAATTTGGTTGTAGTTAGGGATCGGTGATCAGAAGGCAAGAGATATTACAAACGCTGTACAAAAATATGGGAATCTCATTGGTTTTGGTGAGTTCCAAAAGATATGCTGATTTACTCCAGTTATCTCTTGCCTTGTGCGGAACCTTTAATTATGAAACCTTTGTTTCCATTGATACTTGCACGCTTATAACTATGATCATAATGTAGCATCAGCATCATCACATCTCTATGTGATGTCTGAAGGAGTATGATTTAATTATTTGTTAAGATCTCTCTATTTTGTGGAAATATAAGATCAAAATAAGTGGTCTACCTTAAAATTTATGCTATGTCTTAAGAGGTTGTACTTCTGGTCCATCATGTCTATATGAATAAATCTCTTAACTTTTTTGCATCAATCTAAAATAGCTGATCTTTCTTGTTATGATCCCATATTTCCGACAAATATTGTAATATGATCTTCTTGTTCCTTGAACTTCCTTAATTGCTTATTGGTGGATTTTCCAATGCTGATGCAGTGGAACGGTTTTCTCTTGGAGTGAGAAATCCCACCGCTTTCCTTGCAGGGGCTCTGGTGAGTGATCTTTTTCTGTTTTCCTTCTTAACATACTGAGTATTATATAGCTTAACACCCTTTTCTACTCTTTTGTTCCCTCTTTTGGGTACTACAAGTTTGGTGGTACGATATGCTTACCCATAAAACAAAGAGGTCTTAGTTAAGCAAGGAATGTTAACTATAACATATTTCATTGATAATGTCAAAAACATTGCCTTCAATGCGTAGAAGTTCTGATAATCTCATTCCATTGCTTGAAACGATTGACATATTTAGTGAAAAAGTCCTGCTTTGAAAACACAAGGATAAGCCCAGTGAACCTCAGTTATGAAGCTTGTATGCTATTTCTAAACCTAGTCTGACTAGAAATTCAATCACTGAGAATGCGTTTCCTGCATGACTAGCTCAGAAGCTCTAATGCATTTTTGTATAATTTTCGATTTCTTTTGTCCTTCTCCTACATAAAATCGCTACCAAAAAGGGAAAGTACCTGCTGCAATCCACCACTAGGTCCGTGTACTCCAGCTCACGGAGGGGCTAACTGGTTATGTTGAACTGAAAATAAGTGGTCCTTCGTTTCCGTATTCTTGAATTAGCTGTCAAGTGCCCTATTTTGCATGTTCATCCCAATAAAGTTGATTATAACATAAGAGAGATAAAGTGGGACCTTGGTTGGGCATCTTCTCTCACCAAAAGGTTTTTCCACTCAAATCTGGAGCTTTGCCTGCACTTCATGCATTGGCAACTTAAAATTTGCCTAATCTTAGCAATTAGGGAAAGAATGATACAGTAGCATCTATCAATTTGGTGTCCTCAGTCTGTTCTCCTTCTTGACCATTTCTAACCATTTTAGGTTCATTGTATTAGTAATAGCATTTGTTTTCTAATAGTGTTATCCTTAGATATTCATTTACCTTTCTCCTACAAAATGGTATGACTATTAATGGTCCATCTCAAGATTCTTATGATGGTTATGTGGTAGCTATTATCCCATGAACAAATGATGAACAACTCAATGAATTCCCCCATATTAAACAGATAGTTATACTGTTACAATCATTCATCTGCTCATATCTATTGCAGGATATATCACCAGAGTATTTCTTTGCCGGTGTCTGTTGCGGTGGCTTGATAACTCTTCCAATTCAGGTAAGTCTTGTGCTTGAGAAACAACAGATTTACAGTTTTTAAGCGTGCGTGCTGTTCATGCTCTTATCTCTTTTCTTTTTCTCCAAAATGCAGTTGACAATTGGATTTTTACTAAGAGAGCGTCCTGTATTTGCCGTTGCAACTGTTGCTACTGTACTGGTAAAGCATAAATTTTGCTCTGCCCAATTTTGCATTTATTATCAGAGTCAAAGAATCCAATTCCGGTTCCTACTATTGTGCAGGGAATCTGGACAGTATTCCCCTATGCAGTGGCTGCTTGTACAGCATTATTCCTATATCTACGGCGCCAGTTTTCCGGTTAGGCCAACTCATAACTTTTCTGATTAGTTTCACAAGTCATAAACAACGTGGACTGGAGGCGAGCACATGACTGCTCTCGCTGGTTCAAGCCTGGATGGATGATGCCACTATTTGTTGAAAATCACCCACAATTCCAGTATCTTCCAAATCAAACTGATTGAAAATCGTCGGAGATATTCTAGAATGATAAACTAATGTATAATTGATTAATGATTTACCTATGGGCACTATTCTTTATTCTCAACGAGAATGTTTAACTCTTTAAGTTGAGAAATCTTTTTCAAAGGGAGGGGGAAAAAGAAAAAGAATGGGTAAAGGCTGCAAAATTAGCTTCAAGCTTGTCTGTGTAAATTTATTAAGAATTTAAGATTCAATGGAACCAAAGAGTATGGCTTGGTGGTCAATGAAATGGTTCCCTTGGAGATCAGGTTCACATTCCAGTGGAGACAAAAAAACACTAGGTGATTATTTTCCATATGCCTACAAATTGGTCCGGATATAAATATTTTTGAAGATTTTTTGATACAGGCAAGATTTTGGGAACTTCTTTTGCAGATATTGTGATAAGAAATTGGAAAAAAGGCATTTTAAATAGACAAGTTCTAAGCGTATGTAATTAAGGGTAGATTTGGGGGAGGGAGACCCTTAAGTGTGAGATACATATCAATAACATAAAAACATTTTCAAGCTCACATTTAAAACTTCGCGCATAAATTACTGAGACGAGCTCATATATTTGCAAATTCCGAGCTATATTAGTGAAGACATAAATTATCAATTGGCAAGTCCTTCAGATGCTAAATAGGAAAGTTGAATGCTGTATGCATCTTTGAGCTCAGCCAATACTTCGGCAATACTTGGCCTCCTCAATGCATCCCTCTCCACTGACCTAGAGGCGATTAAAGCCGCTCTTCGCATGCTCTCCGTATCAAAAGTTCCTTTTATGCTCTCATCTACTATCTCAAATGCCCCTGCCTGCAAGTATGGCTTTGCCTGAAATTCACAATTGATATACAACAGATGAGTATTGTTGGGCCTCAACGAAATGCTTTGTAACACATTATAAGACTTGTATTTACCCATAAAACCAAGTTAAAGGAATCTGGAGAGCCCGAGTGACTAAGTGGTTCTCGACCACAGATAAGTTCAAGAACAACAACTCCAAAACTGTAGATGTCACTCTTTTCAGTGAGTTGTCGAGTGGAATAGTATCTGTGGACAAATAACAATAGAGGTTTAGGATTTTGAAGTAGCAGAATTGATACATTGAGAACAGTATCTTGAAGCTTACTCTGGATCAAGATAGCCAGCAGTGCCTTTGACAACAGTACTAACATGAGTTGCATCTGATTGACTCACTTGCTTAGAAAGGCCAAAGTCAGATACCTTAGCATTCATGTCTGCATCCAGAAGTATGTTGCTGCTCTTCACATCACGGTGTATAATTCTTGGTTCAGTTCCATTGTGCAAGTAATCCAAACCTTTGAAAGTTATAATAAACTATTATAAACTATGTAAAACTTATTCTACATCATACAGCTATAAGTATCTGCAGAGGGAGCAAAATCTACAAAGCAACTTATTGCTCTGGGCTATATGGACCTTTTGGTTGTAGAAAACCAAGCATTTTGTCACACAACTGAGATGACCTCACAGAACTACTTCACGTATTTGTTTTTTCACAATGTATGAGGAAAAAAGAAGAGCAAAACAATGTTTCCTTCTTCTGTACAGAAAAATATTGTTGTTGATGGTAGTTCTCCATTGGAAGACAAGTTAGTAATTATCATGTCTCACATGTACACATACCTTTTGCAGCATCAACTGCTATTTTCAATCTGCGCACCCAGCTTAGTGTCAATTTCTTGCTCATTGCTCCTGAAACAGTTATTAAGTGCTAGTTAACTATACGAGACGAAGCAGGTGGTGGATTTAGAGTGTATTATATGGGTGAGATCATGCGTGACATACCGTAGAGGTTATCAGCCAGTGATCCTCCAGGTAAATACTCATAAACTAGAATTTGCTGTTTTGATTCATGGCAGAATCCTTCTAATG
Source organism: Nicotiana glauca (assembly GCA_026770625.1). NCBI lineage: Eukaryota > Viridiplantae > Streptophyta > Magnoliopsida > Solanales > Solanaceae > Nicotiana > Nicotiana glauca. The sequence goes on from MU678078.1 coordinate 180,742, forward strand.
ACACAAGATTTGAATGACCTATATGTGATAGAAGGGACACCTAGAGATAATAAAGAAGCTGTTGAGTCTCTTTTTACTTTATAGACTAAAGCTGAACTAGCACAAGTTTAGTGACAAACCTCATTGATAAAAGAATCGGCACCTAGTTGAGTTTTATCGAATCGAACTTTAACAGCAACTTGTTTACCATCAGGAAGCTTCCCAAGATAAACAGATCCGAAGCTACCGCGACCAATAACCTCTTTGAAGTTGTTTGTAGCAGCTTTGATTTCTTTGTATGAAAAGACTTTTGCAGCATTCCAGTTTTTCATTTCTGCTGCAGTTCCTAAAATTAGAAAATAGTTCCTGCTTAGAAGTAGATTTATCAATATTCTGCTGATAAAGAAAAGTTTGACTTTTTCATACTTGATGCATATGTATCTCCACTTTTTCTTCTCCTCATGAACAAGAATACTGATATAAAGATTAGGACTAGAGCAAATATAGCTACTCCAGCTGCACCAAGTATAATTGCTAATCGGTTATGGCTCTTGCGTTTTGTGGGGGTAAATACAGTGACTTGTGGTGTCTCAATTGTTGGATTTCTTGAGAAGTCATTGCATAAAGACATAGTGAAGGAAAGACATAGATTTCCCGATGATCTGCAAAATAGGGGGAAAAAGATAAATCGAGAAACTGACATGAGAAGCAATGAAAAACGACGTTTTCAATTTCATACAGGACTTCTAAACTCTCTCTGTTCAAAGCTTGTGGCAGGGGGCCTTGCAGCTTATTGTTCTCCAGGTTCCTAAATGTTGCAGAGAGGCAAAATCAGTATAACTCATCAGGTGAAGTACTTTAACAAGTTCTAAAATGCCAGTATATATTATCCTCACTCACAGTAAGTGGAGGTCCTTCAGTTCTCCAATGCTATCGGGTACTGTTCCCTGCAAACTATTGTTATGCAAGTCCCTTCAATAGAAAACACATCAATTTTAAAACCTGTCTTCTTTCCCATTGTTGGACAATAGTAGTAACAAATAACTGAATAAGCAGTGAGACTTACAAAACTTGAAGGTTTATCAAGTCTTCTAACTCAGAACCAAAAGCTGTAAGCTGATTGAAGCTCAAGTTCCTGCAACGTTAAACACAAATCTTAGCAATGGTCTCTAAAATACATTAACATAACATGGTAATTCCTCAGATCACAAGTATTACAGCTTCTTCAGATGTTGCAGGCTGCCGATATTTTGTATCTCTCCAGCAAGTGAAGTGTTATGCAAATCCCTGCAACAAGTAGAACCTCAAATAAGTAAAACGCTACGTAGCTAAACAGTGGGTTATTAAGTGCTATGTTGTTAAGATTAATGACTCTTACAGTGATTTGAGATCAAGTAAGTCACCAAATGTTGGGCTGATCGACCTCAAGTCTACATCAGAAAGCTCCCTGTAGAAAGTCTAACTTCAATATGTTTGGTTCTTAACAGAAGTGAGACCAAGAGATACGGAAAGGAAAATATAGTTCCTAGGAAAGCTTGGACATACAATGAAGTTACCAAATTTCCTTCACATTCTATGTGTTCCCATGATTTAGGAGAGCATGGATCATCTTCCCAATCAAGATGAAGACCAGTTGACTGCTGAATAACTTGTAGGGCTGACACTGAAAAAATTAAAAAAATGTCAAAATATTGGTGAAATTGGTTCTAACAGACTACTTCGAAGATCATAGATATCGGAAAGTCAATAAAACAATAATAGAACCTGTGGTTGAAGAAGTTTCTAAGGGAATTTCCAGGATCTCATAGACCTCAAGAGCATTGATTATGGGATAGTAGTGAACAGTCTTCAATGTGATGTTCAAGCTATCAATTCCTTTCATTGTAAAGAACAGACTACTGACTTCCCATCGATTCACTGTGTAGTTTGATCGAACGATATAACCATTTACGAGTATATCAAATGAAGGGGAGACAGGCAAAATCCCAGCAAAGTAAAGAACAATGTGGTAATCTCCTTGATGATCAATAAGAAAGTTATATGTCATGACATTCCGACGTGCCAAAACTCTTCCAGTTTGAAGAACAGCTGCAGGAGGGCTCTCTTTCAGAACTGACATATTGAAATTGGCTTGAATATCAAAACCAGAAGACACATGAAATGGACTGAAATCTTCATCAGCATCCCAAATTCTATCATACTGATCAATCGGGTACCTTTTACATAGCACGAAAAGCATCACATTTAGACAGAAAGTAAGGACTAAACAATTGATAATACATTAACATAATAGACAAGTGAGAGTTTTGACCTTAAGGACCAATTATAGCCACAATTGACACGATAACATTTCCTCAACAACTTGTTTGGAAAATCTCCCAAGGCATCGATGTAAGCTTCTTGAGGAAGTGGCCTAAGTTCAAGGGATGAAATAACTGGAAATCCAACATTTGTAAGAGAGTGAAAACATAAAGAAACAATGTCTTTATCAACTGTCCATATGAACTCTTCAATCCACGGATCGGTGTTACTAAGATTGACTGTGGTTGTGATAGCCCTCCCAAGAGAAACAGAGAATGCAGGAGGTTTATTAAGTCCATCATAATTCTTATACACAAACTGAGTCCTTACAAGAACCAAGGATGATACATTTTTCACTGGTAGCTTGTAACATTTTCTAAGCGGAGAATCGGGAAAGAACCTAACTGGGAGAGTAGATAGAGAGGATCCCTCTTGAAAATGGACAGTGGTGATGTCGCCAGCTGAGATATAGGCACCATCTGGTGTCCATGTAATGTTGGAGGAATCAACATAGGTAGTATTTCCACCACAAGACAAGCTCAAAAATCCTGCATATTTTCACAACATAAGCAAGAGTTCATCTCAAAACATTTATTTATTTGTGGAGAAAGATTGTAATAGTAAAAAGTTCTAAACTAACAGAAGCCTACTGCAACATAAGGGAATGATTGTAATAGTTAAGAAAATGGACCGCCCTAATTCAAACCCAACAGCTAGTTCACGAAGGAATGATTGTGCAAGACCTGTGGTGAAGCTAGAATTTTCGTTATATATATATATATGTAATTTATTTTTTACCTACCTACATATCCCGTGTGTCATTTTTGACACCCCTTCCTATAAGGTGGCTCCGCCACCGTCTAAGACCATATAAGAAAACACATACTTTCAGTCAGTGTGAGACTCTAACGGCCCCACATGCCCATAGGTGAACATCTGTAACATAGACAACATGAGATGGAAGTCCGACACAGAGCAAACCAAAAATATGGATGATTTTGGCTTTGATACCACGTTAAAAGATAGACGTTAAGCCTAACTCATGTTAATGTCAAATTATGTGAAAGACAACTGATACATACTTAACCAATGTGAGACTCCTAACATTTAGTTCTTAGAATCAGATTTAAATTTTCTTATGTGTAATGACTATTGAATATTTTCTCAAACTTTGCATAAGGGTAGAAGAAAAGGAAAAGAAAATTAAAGACTGATTGTGTATACCATCTGGATCGCAGAAAGCAACAGCGATGAAGAGAGCAGATAGAAGAAACCAAGAATAGAAACACCGATGCAGCTCCATTGAATAAGAGCAAAATAGTAGAGACAAGTGCATGCCTTCCTTTAATATCAAAGAATGTATGAGAAGTTAAATTTGGAACTGAATTGAAGGGACAGAGGAGAAGGCAAAAGGGAATGTTGAGGACATGTAATCCGTTGCAGCTTAGGGATAAAGAAGAAAGAAAAGCAGTAGCAAGAAAAGAGAGAAGAGACAACAAGTCCTTTTCAACTTTCCTTTTATGTTGCTTTATTGACAGAGTTGAGTAAAAGAGAAGATGTGATATTGACAATCGTTGAAGCTGTGTTAACGGGCAAAATGATAATCATACGAAGATGAGAGAGGAAGAAAATCAGAGGGTGATGGCACATGGGAATGAGTAGTACTACAAAGCAATGATGTATGATGATTACCATTGTCTCCATTGATAAGCACGTCTTTTTAACAACGAAAAAGGAGAGACACTACGTGAAACATGTGTCCTAATGTCATGCACTCAAAATATGATGAGCAATTGTTGCTTGTTAGTATACTCATAATCAATGGAAGCTAGAAAGTTTTTTAAGTGCGTTCAAAGTTGAAAGAAGTTAAAAAAAATTGTCGACAAAGAGTGTTTAGTATAAGTTATATATTTCTAAAACTTAATATTTTACCTATATATGCAGTGTGGTTTTTCAACTAAGGATGGTCAATTGACCACCCTTCAAAACATGTAGCTTTGCCCTTCCTCATAACTGTTGCCCCTATGGCTCAGGGAAAATTTATCCACACTAAATATTTGCGCCAGACTAATAGATACTATATATTTTGGATATATATTTTACCGTATTAAATCATTTAATTATAGTAAGTATATAGTGCGGATGAGTTTTTGCCTCCTCACATGAGAGAGTGTGTATTTTTTTTCCTTCTCTTTCTCATTTTTTGTTTTGAGATTATTTTAATTAAGGACAGGAATGACCATGTAAAATAATGGCTGATAGGAGAATTTAACAGTGTAAAGAACTTGTCATTTGTTTTGGGCATTAAGAAGAAATAAAATTCTTTCATTGTGACAACTTATAGGAAAAGGCTCTTGAGTTTTGTTTTTTTTTCTAAATTCCTGGCTGAAATGTAGGGAACTAATGAACTGTTGCCCAATCATTTTTCTTGCTCTTTCAACTTTTTTCTTAACTACGTAATTATATCCATAGTGCATAGGATGCTTAGTATTCCAGCATTCCCTTATATGATTGTTTTTAGGCTTTTTTGCTTTTCCTGTCTTTTTATCTTTATATATTCAATAGCTTAGCTTTCAAATCAATCTCCATTTTGTTGTCTTCCTCATCAAGGAAAATCAATCTCAAGGACAAGGAAACATATTTAGTCAACACACTTAAAGGGACTAAAAAAGCACAAATATAATATAATAATAGTATAAAGCTAATAATTGATTATCCATGGACCATGAATTTTTAACGACTCAATTACAGCACAATTAACGGAAAAAGTTCTTGCAATTCAATAAAATGTTGATTGACGTCTAATTGCATGATAAATAATTGTCACTTGGCTATGAAGGTTTACCATATAGAAAAAAGACATGCATGCAAGAACTAGTGCTAATTATCTGTATCTATATCTATACTATATTAAAAGTGGGAAGCTCTTACGTCAAAAGTTAAATTACCTTTTTATCCTTTTAAAAAGTCTAGTTACAATAGGAACCCCTAATTTAAAAATTAAATTATCAAAATAACCTTCTTAAAAACCTTATTAAATCTATTTATTGAAGAAAAAAAAACTAAAGGCCAAAACTTCTTAGAAAAACAACGGTTCATAAACACCTTTTGCACCCTGCTTCTAACATTTCTTTCCGCCAAAAAACAAAGACGCCTACAAACATTTTTCATCCATGGACCATGGCCAGGTAATTTTTTACGGCTGTGTTGTTTTCTTTCTGTTATGCAAGGTTTACTCCGTTTTCACATATTTGTTAGTCCCTATTTGTTACTTATTATCTATACTGATAAATATAAATATATAGAACTATTTTCAAGTGAATTCGTTGAATCTCTTGTTCTCTAAAAGTTTTCGTTGATAACTCTTGTGTTGGTAGTTTAATTTTCATATGCACGTTGGCAACATTAAAAGTTTCCTCTGGTGTTATGTGTGGGTGTTAGCGCGTATATATCATAAATATGGAGTAGTAGTTATCAGTTCATTCAATATTTTTTATTTTTTATTTTTATGTCTTTTTACAAGCTGATTTGAGAATTTTATTTTACTTGAATGTTAATGTTGCATTTATGTCTATTTGTCCTTATCATGTGATCGTAAACCTTGCATCCAATTTTCTTTGTTCTGTAAAGATTGTTAGATAAGGCCACGAAATGCATTTAATTCTATGCTTTAATTATTGATCAATATTAACAATTATTAGAGAAATAATTAGTCTTTTTGTAACTTCATCTATCTATAATACACCGTCCAGTTTACTTTAAATGATTTTGTTTTTTTGTGGTCCACAATATTTGATTTTTTCAAACTTCTTTCCAAAGTTGCCCTTTGAGTAAAGAGCCTAGGAGTAGTTTGTTATATTTTTAATGAGCAAACTAAGGTTAATATGGTCAATTTCATTATTAATTAATACCAAAAGGTAAATTTCTTAATATATGTAAAAATAGCAAAAAAAAAAAAGTCACTTAAAATGGACCGGAGGGAGTAAAAATTAGATTGTATTTCTCATAGCCAATAATCATAGCAGACAGAATGAAAGCAAGCAAATCCTTGGTAAGAGCCGCAACGAAGATGGAATTCACTTATTCGGTGCAAGATATGTCTATCGCGAAAATAGTTAGGGAAGGCTGTTATATATAGGGCATTGGTTGAGAAAATTTTAGTGTAATATTTAATTTTGCTATATGTGACGGATTATTGGGTGTATATCTTGTGTGTATTTCCAAACTATGCGACTATAAACTCACGAGATACTACTGACAATCAATGCTTTGTTTTTTCTTCTTGTAAATATTTTGAGAATTTATTTCAGCGGAATGTTTACTCTTTTGCTACTAATAATATATAGATTTTGTTTATAAATAGAACACTGCAAATAACGTACTAACTTTAGTGAAGAAAGGCACAATTAAGGGAAAGAAAATTTCTACATATTCGATTAAAAAATAAAGCCAAGCAAGAACTGATTAAATATATACAATAAAAATTAATTATTTTACAATTAAGTAGAATATTTATTGTTTAATGTGAGTACATGAGCAATACATCATTTCTCACCGAAATGTTTGCATGGGCGAAGCCACACTTTGCTTAGGGTGGTCAATTGACCAGCCTTTGTCGGAAAATTACATTGTTTATATAGATAAAATATTAGGTTTTACAGGTACATAACATATATTGAACACCCTGTTAGCATCACTGTGTTAAAAATAAACTGTTAGTAAATAAAGAAAGGTAGAAGAATGAGATATTTCTGAGTCCACAATTTCCTTGTGTGTCCTTAAGGAATTTTAACCCCCTCACACGTTGCCAAGGTAATGGATTAAATCCTCCTAGGATAAAACGAAATAAACCTTCCTGCAACAGTGGCAATATAAACTGCAGGATTTCAACGAACTCAAAAACGGAGCAAAATCATACTTACGAATTTGAGAGAGAGATATTGCGAAGTAGGATGCAATATATTCAGAAAGAAAGGAGTTCTGGAGTATATTTCGTATGTAAAAGATGCAGCCTTGCCTCACAATTTATAGGCAAATATCATAAGAGGTGTCTTGAAAAGGTGCCTTTTCAAGAAATACGCGGCCTGCTGCGGTTCTACCGCGATCGCGGCAGAACCGCGGCAGAACCGCGGTCAGAGAGCCTTTATGAAACTCACTGCCACGGTTCTACCGCGATCGCGGCAGAAACGCGGCCAGTGAGGTTCTCTGAAATTTCAGCAGAGTTCTGGCGTACTTTCAACAATGATTTGGTATTGCATCCGAAGCCGAAGCCGAAGCCGAAGCCGAAGCCGACCGAGCGACGACGACGGCGCGAGGGTTCATTCTCTTCAACTCCTTTTAAGAGCTTTAAGAAGTGATTCTATATATAAGTACACAAATGTGGTTGTCCCTCACCAATGAGGGACAAAGTGCAAGACAAAATTCACTTCTTCAAATTTTTATTTTCCCTCCATTTTATTTCCCTCCATTTCCAATTCACACTTCTTCTACTTTAAAGCCAAATG